>CAKAOI010025962.1:0-49200 GCA_916701655.1 Sebastiscus albofasciatus | reverse complement strand
AGAAGTCTAGTTTTCTTTCAGAACACTTGAATTACAATATGCTGAAAGGTTATTATGGAATTTTTGCCCAATGATGCCAAAAATATACTGCTTACCCTCGCTTTAACGCCTGGTGGGAATTTCAAATGGAGTCTGCAACTGAAGAAAGGTTTTATTTTTCCCCTTTATTTTTCCTACTCGCGTTTAATAGCAGCCCACTTTCGTTTCGCCCGAGACCACTTTTTCAAGTGGACTGGAGTATGGATTGACGAACCGTGCCCGAGTACGGTACGAAGCGTTCACACTAATCAAACAAACTGGAATTTGGAGTCAAGTGTACTCCGATGCGGACACGGGTCCCTGATGTGAAAGCACCCTTAGTTATTTCAAACCAGTTAGTACTAGTATAATTTACTTCTGATACTTGCATACCAGTAGATTCTTGTATTTGAAACATATCTCTTTGATCATCAGGTTTTGGCTATCAGTCAGAGCTGGAGCTGAGAGTGGCAGAGGCTGCCAGGAGGCAGTACAACAAGCTGAAGATGCAGACCAAGGCAGAGATCCGACAAACCATTGATCAGCTCCTTGTGGGAGAGTTTATTGTAAGAGAGATTCGCTGCATGGTGACATGAAATAATTGTCAGTTCACTCATTTGTAAATGCCACTGATGTGTTTGTTTTGTAGGAAAACAGTAAGCGTTGGACCATGAAATTGGACATCTGTGCACCTCAGGTGATTTTCCCTGATGACTTCCAGTCAGAGGACCCGATGCTAGTTGTTGTTGATTTAGGCAGGATCCTCCTCACAAACTCTCAAGGTAAAACTGACAACCATTCTATCAAATCAAAAATAAAAAGGATATACCCAAATATCTTCATTCTTTTGCCTAATGAGGTGTCTAACTCAGCTCATACCTGTTGTTATTTGTTTTCTTTGAAGATGACACTAAGGCCTGCTCAAAAGCTTCTCAACCTGAAAGGGAAGACATGAGTGATGATGAGTACCAGACACCCCTTGCCACCCCGCCAGAGTCTCCACCACCTGAACTAGACATGCCTTTCAAAGAACAGTTCAAATTCCCTGAACTTCCCAGCCTCAGATCCCCTGAAAGTATACAGGCCTACAGCAGAAAGCTTTACGAAAAATACTCCTTGTCCTTTAAGGACCTGCAGATAATGGTTGGTCGCTGTAAGGACAACTGGAAACATCTTCAAGAGAGCGAGGTAGGGCCTACTCACGTGGTGGAGAAGTTTAATGTGCTGTTGCAGCTTGAGCAGAGACTGCGCTACACATCAGACCCCCAGCTCCCTGGGGCTGTGCTGTCAGGAACTCTGCCAGACCTCAAGGTGCACATCAACCTTGAGAAGATGACCGCCCTCAGGAGTTGTCTGGCTAGGCTTAGCAGTCCATCTGGGAGTGAAGGGGACAAAAGCCAAGAAAGAGGCCCAAATATAAGGTCTCCTGACCCCCTTACCCTTCGCCATGACAAGATCTTTCAGAGGGAGGACAGCTCCTGGAAGCTGCAAGGTTCAGCCAAGAACCTGACCCAGAGCGTGATGACTTTGGAGCAGCACACACGGGAAGTCTTGGTGGAATCCCGTCTACTTTTAGCTGAATTCAATATTAACTACATGCAACTCGGTGTAGAAAGCGATGGCCGCTACATATCTGTTCTCAAGGTATTTGGCACAAATGCTCATTTTGTCAAGAGGCCTTATGATGCTGAAGTCTCTCTGACTGTCCATGGTCTTCTGCTGGTGGACACCTTGCAGACCTATGGCTCAGATTTCGACCTCCTTGTGGCTTCTCATAAGAATCTCAGTTTTGACATACCCACGGGCAGCCTCCGAGAGAGCCAGCCTTCGTCCCCTGCGTCGACCGATGGCAGGTCTCCCGAGCATCAGGGCCATCATACGGAGTCATCCCCTGGTGTACCCATGGATAGAATCTCCCCCTTCAGTTCCTTTCTCAAAGACCAGGAGGCCCTAATAAAGCTTGAATACCAGTTTGTGAGCTCAGACTGCCCCTCCATGCACCTGGACAGCTCCCTTCAGGTGACAACCATGCAGGTCAATAACTTGGACATCATTCTCAATCCTGAGACCATGGTGGAGCTGCTCAAGTTCCTCCAGAAGTCTTTCCCCAAAGAAGAAAGCACCTGGACATCGTCAGCGCAACAACATACAGCGCAGCCATGCAGTGAGGAAGAGGGAACATATCAGGCCACCTATGACCAGAACAAAGAGCTGACCGTGGAGATCCACCGTCTTAACCTGCTTCTCCTTCGGACCGTGTCCACTGGCACTGTTCTGGGTGCTGAGAAGAAAGGGTTGAAGATTGCCACCGCCAGCATCACTGGCACCAAGGTCAATGTGTCCATGGGTAGTCGGTTGGACATCAATGGTTCACTTGGGTCCATGCAGTTGGTGGACCTGACCCAGGAAGGTGGCCGAAGTCAGTTTGTGGTCAGCATTGGTAGTGCCGACAGCCCCTCAACTCTTGGCGGATTGACATTCCTCGCTGACACAGGAGGTTCTCCCTCAGAGGCTTTAAATTTTCGCCTTATGGAGAAATCCCAAGGAGAGTGTTCGTTGCATCTTCAAATGGCATCCTTGCACTACAACCACTCAGCCAAGTTCCTCAAGGAGCTGAGTCTGTCTGCCAATGAGGTAGAAGACAATTTCCGCTCCATGCTGAAAAGTGCTGCCACCAAAGTGTCAACAGTTCTAGCCACCAAGACAGCAGAGTACAGCGGCATGGTTTCGCTCTTTGAAACCCCCTCACGGAGAACTCGAACTCAGAGTCAGAGCTGGGCTTTTCCATTTGAGGATGAGGAGGATCTCCCCACGGAGGAACCTGAATCCGCCTTAGATACATTCTTGGTGAAGCTAACCCTTAACATCAGCATTGAATCGCCAGTTGTGTCCATTCCCCGTAAACCTGGACACCCTGAGCTGTTGGTTGGTCACCTGGGAAGCATAACAATCCAGAATTTTGTTACTGGGCAAGACTCCGAGGGAGAGAGGTTGCAGGTGTTGGTGAAGGATATTCGACTGTATTCAGTCAACATGAGTCATTTGGTCTTGAAGAGGGCATCCAGAGGGGATAAGGCCGGCAACATGTCACCATCCCGAAATGGCAACATCAACCCGGATGAACCACAATTCACGCGCCATGACTTCTTTGAATCTCTCAGCCGTGGAAAAGGTGAGCATGTTACACGTGTTAAGGAGAGTTGTGTTCCGAATGCTATCTCAGGCCCTGTTCAGACCTGGCATTAACATGCATCTTGAGTGATCCGAACACAAGTGGACAGCTTTAAGTAAGTCTGTTCACACCTGGCATTAACGATGCGTCTCCACATGCGTCTTGAGTGGCCACTTGTAATCCGATCTCACTTCCACGCTCTATAACACATAGTAAACACATAGTAAACACGTGGCTAATACAGCAGACGTTGTGACATAATATTACAGAAATGTCTGTGGTAATATCCTACATATTTGTAAATTCGGGTACATTTTATTAACATCAAAATATAAGGTTATTGGTTATTTCAGGGGACCGCCGCGCCGCCAGCACTGCTGCCTTTGCCAGGCAACAGCGGGGTACAGAGCTTCAGAGAGCCGGGGGCGAGAGGAAGCGGGCGGGCGGATGGGTGTCAGCTCCGTGCAAAGCATATTTTAATAAAATACAGTTGTAACGACAGTATACAGTAGAGCACAGAAGCCGTTTCCATGCTGAGTGGCAGACAAGCGCTCGCGTCTGCCTGTCTATTCACGAGGAGCGCAGTTACTCAGCGAATCCCAGCGGGACGTCAGTTGAGTAGGCGGTCCTTAATGGGGCCCAGGACACATTCGCGTACGCACTGCTAAAAGAATGTGACCATATGTGGCCCAGACCTCCTCTGAATGTGGTCCGAAAGATCCGATCTCAAAGCGTCCTCAATGCGTCTTGAGCGCGTTCGCACCTGTACTGAGAGCTGTCCACTTGGGATCCGATCACTGAGGACGCATGTTAATACTAGGTCTGAACAGGGCCTTATGTGCTTGGTAATGCAAATAATGCATTTCATATACAGCTAGTGACACAAGTTCACATCATTTATTTTCTTCATCAGCTTTCCATATATTGAAAGACACCACTATACAGTTCACCCTGGAGAAAGTTCCCGTCGATGAAGACTCCCAGTTCACCTTCCTCACCACAGAGGAGCCCTGCAGGAGCACAGGGTTACTGAGAATTGAGGGCAAATTCGTCAACCCTGTACAGGTATACATCATATCAATACTGTAAATTCTCAAATATATGCCGGTATTCAAATAATGCCCACGCCTCATACACTAGCAGTAATTATATTGTGGCCAACTTGAACAAAGAAACACCAGCTCCCAATAAAGGACTTGCAAAAAAAAGAGGAAAGAGGAAAAAGAGGATTAGCTTTACTACAATGGCTCACAAAGTAATTTCAGTAAATCACAGCACTAATTCCATCAGTACAACGGAGCCATGTCATGCTGTTCACATTACAGTTTATTTGTCGGTGAATAAATGCTACAACTCCTCCAAGCCAACTTCCTGTATCTTGCAACTCCGGCTCCCCTAAGGTGGGCTGATAAGGTGGACCAGCTATTCCCCTTTAAATAACAAGCCGTTCCTCTGAGTTTTGCTCAGCTTTTTATTTCATTTTTATAATTTAAACCGTTTAACCGATTGCATTAATCTGTTAAAATTCTTAATGTCGGTTAACGGTTAATTATTAACATCCCTAGGTAGGACACATTGTATCATTCTTGTTTGTGCATGGAGTTTGGTGACCTTCCATCATAGCTCCACCACCACCCTGTAGTTGAGCAGATGTCTAATCAGCCAGAATATGTGAAAACATCTGTGTGGTTGTGCAGAGCCTTTAAATGATTTTTTTGATGTGGGGATACTGACTGATTATTAATTGTATCAATATTTGACACTCTGGTTGTAGGTGTTCCTGTGCAAGCCTGTGTATGAACAAGTCCTCCAGACGTTGGACAATTTGTCCCTGATTGAGGAGCAACGTGTCACACCCAGCCATCCGCCCACACCCCCTCCACCGACCCCTTCATCCACCAGACCTCACCGCTTTCCTGACCCCCAGGGAGGGCTGTTTGCGAGGGACCCTCCCTATATCAACTTCACCCACTCGTCGCTTTCCTCTCCTTTGCCTCTACAGTCTCACAAACCCGCTCTTCACACCTCATTCACTCAGCTAAAAGTCACCTTACACGTGGCAGAACTGCAGGTCCAGCTCAGTGCTGACCTGACCCAGGGCTCCCAGGGCTTAGTCAGTCTGCGCTTCCAAGATCTGGAGGGCGACTTTACCAAAGACCACCCTCATCTACTGACAGTCCAGCTGGCTCTGCGCTCGCTGCTAATGGAGGACCTCCTCGAACAGAACCCTGAGTCCAAGTACAAAAATTTGATGGTGTCTCGCGGAGCTCCCAAGCCCTCAACGTTCAGTCCAAAGGAGTACCTTTCCCAAAGCTGTCCATCAGCATCCAACGCCCTGTACCCAGAAATGCCTCGCTCACTGCCTGCCCACATGGAGGAGGCACAGAACGTCTTCCAGCTCTACCAGAGGCATCCCAGCACCCCTTCAGCTACCAGTCGCAAATCCAAGAGGGGCCCGGAGTGTCCCAGCACTCCACCTCCCTCTCCTACCCGCAACACACCGTCCCCTCATGTACCCCCGGACTTTGATGACTCCTTAGTTCATATCAACGTGCTGCTGGTGGACCAGAACCACCCAGAGTTCAAAACCCGCTATGGCAGGGTGGGACGAAGCGTGGACGTCGACTTTAACTGCCTGGATGTTTTGATCACACTGCAGACCTGGGTGGTTATCCTGGACTTCTTTGGTATCGGCTCCACCGCCAATAATCATGCAGTGAAGGTGTTCCCTACGTCCCCTCCACCTGAGCCAGGACATCCTCTGTATGAGCCAGACATCAGTGAGGAGGAGGAGACGACAGAGGCCGTCAACACTAAAGTGGACCTGAAGGTAGGTGGTCACTGGACCTGGTGCATCTTGTTGAAATGGCTGGGCTGTCCAAATGATAAGAGTCAAGTTAGTAGGTCGGGATTAAACACTACCACCTACCACCACACCAAATTCCCTTTTCAAATTTAACACTTAAAGCAGCAGTGGGTGGAAATGGAGCAAATATGATTTAAAAAAAAAAGTGATTTTTATAAAACAATTTTAGCATTACGGGGATCTATCAGCAGAAATGGAATATAATATTCATAACTATGTTTTCATAATCATCTGGAACTAAGAATCATTGTGTTTTTGTTAGCTTAGAATGAGCCCTTCATATCTACATATAGGAAGCAGGTACTCTTCACGGAGTCCGTCATGTTTCTACAGTAGCCCAGAACAGACAAACCAAGTACTGGCGCTACAGAGAGCCTTTCGTTTTTTTATGTTACCTGAAGGCCACCGTAGTTCTCTGACACGCTTGTGAAACATGGGTAGTGTGAACCGTATTATGGTAAGGATGGCCTCTGAGCGAGGCGAACGGCGTTACCACGGTTTTGCACTCTGCGACTCACGTTACCGCAGTAGTGCATGAGACAGGTAATCTGAAAGAAATCATGTGCTTCGGTGTCCTCCGGTGTCCTCTGGTATCCTCAGGTATCCTCAGCTCGGCAGCTTACCGGCGGGTGTCGCCCGCTTGCTACTGTCCTGACACCTGCCACAGGTTGCCACTGTCAGTATATCATGCTTGCTGTCTCTCAAAAAAAAAAACTGCATAAAATCGAACCTGTTTCAAAAACTTAAACGACTGATGAAAGTTTCGTAGTCGGTGTGTAAACATGAGTGAGGTCATATTTATTTTTAAACGTGTGATAATTTCGAACAAAAAATATGGGTCTAAACTGTACCATACTTTACTGTAGCTGCTTTATTTCACAGAGCCATTTTATTGTTGTCAGCTGATTTATTGGACTGTAATACAACATCCAGTGTGGTGACTACTGACTTATTCCTCTGAAAATGTTTCATTCTAATTTCTAGTCTCTCTCTGCCTTTTCTTGGCGTGGCTTGAAGAGTCCGTTCTGAAGTGAATGCTCCGTGACTAAACCTGTCCCATGTTTTCATTTTTAAGGTTCATTCTTTGTCTCTTGTACTGAACAAGAAACTCAACGAGCTTGCCAGAGCTAGCGTGTCCAAGTTATCTGCTCATCTGGAAATGTTGGGTGTGTATGGAAAACAAATAAAAAAAACAAACAACCCTCCACACAACATAATTGTCTTTTAAGTAAATGCTCGTAAAATTGAAATTAATTTGATGTTTGATGTTACCACATTATGTCTTGTAATTTAGATGGCGACCTGGCATTACAAGGCAGTTTAGGAAGTTTGTCCCTGAGCGACCTTACCCCACATGGTGATCTCTACAGAGAGCGCTTCACCACGCGAGGAGGGGAGGCTCTTATTTTCAACATCCATAGGTATACATCGGAACAGTTTCAACAAAGAATTATTCGGCATGACACTGAAGAACTTAGAAGAATCTTAGTCTTTCTTTTACTCACCTTTGTATTCTGGTCCATTCAGGTACGGCCAGCCTGATCCTTACCTGGAGCGGGAATGTGACATCAAGGTGTCTCTGCAGATGGCCTCAGTGCAGTACGTCCACACCCAGCGCTTCCAGTCCGAGGTGGTGGCCTTCATCCAACATTTCACCCAGCTACAGGATGTCCTTGGCAGGCAGAGGGCTGCAATGGAGGGCCAGGCAGTGAGTGCTGCCTGTCTTATAGAGTCCCATACTGTAGTCAAGACGACTTAACTCCAGTTTGCCACAAAATCATTTCATTGTTGTGTAGTACCCAGTAATATTGTTGTCTAAACTGAATTCTCTCCTACTCTTTCCTCTACTCTGTCTTTACTCTATTTCCCTTCTCTTGTCCTCCCGTCCTCCAAAACCTGTCCTTCTCCTACTCTCTGTCTCTCCCTGCAGGTACGGGATCATCCTCAGCGGGCTTCCAGGGTTCTGCTGGATATTGAGGCCGGCGCCCCAGTTATTGTCATTCCGGAGAGCTCGTGCTCACCAAGGGTCATCGTGGCCAACCTCGGCCAGCTGAGGGTGCAGAACTGCTTCCTGCCAGCTGGGGCTCACGGGACCTTTTCCCTCCGAGACAAGGTAGAGAAACTCACCATGGCACATGCCTTTTTCCCTTCTCTGGTGAGTCACGCTGCCTGTTCATTCAGCCATGCAGTATGCTCCGCCGTCCTTTCTCCTCCTCTAATTTCACTGTATTCATTTATGCATTGAATGGTATTACTCATTCAGGATTACCTCATGCCACTTGGCTTTTGATACTACCAACATACCACATACCAGGCTCCCTGAAAAGCAAAAGGAAGCCCTGCACAGATGATTTCTCATCTTATTATGTATTATTAGTAACTGATTATTATTATTATGTGATTCTGATCCGAAATGCTCAATGAATACAGCATTGCCTGATGGTTTACTGTAAAGTATGGTCCCATAACTAAACCTTTTCAACATCTCTAATTGTCTTTGGTTTTGTGTGGCCCCTGATATGTTTAAATGTAATATTTTTTAAAGAAACAGTCCAACAATTTGGGTATTACGCTTGTTGGCTAGATGAGAAGATTTTGGTTCAGTCCAGGGCCCTATTTTTCAAACGTGGCTTAACTAATGTTAACTAAGGTAAGAAAAAGGTTTTATTTCTCTGTAGGGTCCTTTCCATAATGTTGTCAGACAATCTAAGCCTGTCAGTGGTTAAAAACAAGCACTTTTATTGGACGTTAACTGACGGTGCCAGGTTGCCCCAAACGATTACATTACAGCTTGTTTAGTTGTTGATGGCTGCAGCGTACTCCCTCAATACTGGACCAATTTCAGAAATTGTTGTCCCCATTAGTCGATTAGACACAAAATCATGGAAAAAAAATAATCCAGGTTGAAAAATACCAAAGTTACCCTTTAAGGTAATTGAACTTTTCTATGGTAAAACCATATCAAACACAAATGACCAGTCCAAGCCAAGAAGTTTGTCTGAAATCATATCTGGTAAGTGTACCAATTGGTACCGTTTTTTTTTACATTTTGTTCTTGTATTAATATTTTAAAAAGAAGTCTTGCTGATTTTACTCGTTCTTTTCCAAAATCATGATTATGTCTTTTTTTGTTCCCCCTGCCTCCATAATGTGCGAACGCATGAGTCAGAGTTAGTACGGTACAGGTGCTGACATTCTCCCGTCAAGTTTGTTTTCATAGATCACAACTTTTGCGTGGGAAGTGGCGTACGCCTCTTTTCAGGTCTTGTTTTGTGCGTATGCAACAGTTATAAATTAGAACCCTGGTCATGACCCAACTGTATATAAGATTTCTCTTTAGATTTTGCTAGTTTTGGTTTAAGCCTATGACCATATTTACATTTAAGCCACCTTTTGAAGAAAATCCAGGCTCGTGTCTAATCGTCAAAAATCACATGAAGCTAACTCAGTGAAGAACAGGGCCCTGCTCACTCCACGCTGTCATTTGTTTGGGAGTGTTTTTGAAAGGAGAACACTAGGTAAATGTTGTATCGGTCTTTCATACCCATCTTGTGTTTTTTTTGTGAAGAATTTTATACTGCATGCAAATTCCTACAAGGATCCATCCCATTACAAGGTACAATGGCATGTTTTTGCTTTGGTGTGGAGAGGGGTTGTCACAATAGAACAGTTTTACCTTTCAATTTTCATCCTACACCAAGTTTCACAGTACCAGAAACTATCCCAATAATACACTACAGACAGCTGACAGATGACATACAGTTGAAAACTTTGATATGCGTCATTAATAGCTGCCACTTGGAAGCAGTTTTGAACTTTGTGAGAGCATTTGGTTCGGGTTTTTAGATTCATAATGCTCCTATATTTCAAAACCTCTGCTGATTTGGTGTTATATTGCTTTAGTTTTAACGAAATATTGTCCAGCCCTGGTTTGCAGTTTGTCTGTTTGCGGTTGGTTATGTGATGGACTGAGCTTTCTGCATGTATTGTTGAAAGGAATACACCAACTTTCCAAGTTCCTTGACGGTGCTTGTGTTGTCAGACTTTTATATGGTTTTATTTAGATATCTCTCTATATACAGTCTACATCATACTGTATATCATACACTACCCGCACCAACAAAACAAAGCCCACAATCCAAACAGTTCATCTCTATGGAGCACACAGATCTTTTATCTTTCACAAATTCAAACATCAACAATACGAACAGGGCCTTTAGATTCTGACCGTTTTGTTATCATGTCCCAGGTGTCCTTATTGCACCTATCTTACATTCTCCAAATAAACACAAACCTTAAACCAGGTTTAAGTTTAAAGTCCATGTTTTTATGTACTCCTTGTTTGTAATACATCTCCCCATATGAATGGGTTAAGTTGTTCTTTTCGATAGCTATCATCTTGTCCATTTTCAAATAATAGTACAGGTATTTTTTTCCAGTGCAACAGTGTGACAATGGGGCCGATCTATTGAATTCTATACACATACACACATATACACACACACATTTTTGTTGCTGGTGTATGATTTATTATTTTAATAATAGATAACAATTCAGTAAATGCATATCTATGTAATTATTTTTTTACATTTAGTTTTACAAAGTTAGGAAAGCAATATTGAAGTCAAGCCTGATGTTGCCTTACACATAATAGAATGATCCCAGTCACTTCCACACAGTGAGGCATACAGCTTATTAATTAAACACTGGTATCGGATCGGTACTCGGTATCGGCCGATACCCAAAGCCCAAGTATTGCTGTCGGGACTGAAAACAGTCGGATCGGTGCATCCCTATTTTTGAGTATACGTTTCTTTAAGACAGTTGATGAAAAAAGAATAAAAAAAAAAAGAATAATCCCACTCCGTGGATTCCTCCCTGACCTATAATATATCTTGAAGTATACAAATTGGTGGATTCAAATTCAATTTCACCCCAGATATCCCTGATCTATATCAAACGGCATCATCTGAATTTTGCAACGATTCCAAAAAGGGTAGATCGATAAATCCACTAAGACAATTCCCTGATATATTCACATCAAGGATTGTTTATTAACTTTATCTCGTATCAGTCGTATACCTGTCTTAAGTCATGCACTATACAAACTGATCAGAGAAGTTACTGGCAAAAGTTGGTGTATTGTTTTGATACAGTTTGATCTTAAAATACCAGTGTTTGTTGATTTTTACTTTGCTGTCAATGAGAATGTCCCAGTGTTTGACCCACTGGATCAAAATGTTAAAAAATGCAAACTAATAGCTCAATTCCTTTTTTAAAAGAAAAAAAGGTGGACTTATTGTTGAAGTTACCAACAGTGGAAAAGACTTACTGACTATGTTGATTTTTTTTAAAGGGGAATTCAGTGAGCTAACACCTTTAGCAAACAGTAGGGACATTGACAGAAACACCTGTTCTCTTCCACTGTCTCACTTTCACATGCCCCATCCCTCCCATGCCATTACTGAGTTTTAGTGCTGTCCTCCACTGTTTAGAAGTTGAAAATACTTTCAATGAAGAGGGATTGGTCATGTCTTTCCAATAGTAAAACAAAGCATAGAAACTGAGTCGTTAGTATTTATTAAAACCTTGGTAAAATGGGTTTATTTTGTGTTATTTGGCCCATTTAAAAAGTAATCATCTGCTTCTGTGTGTATGTGATGATCATATTGCTAACTGGACTAAATGCGCAACTGTATGTCTCTTTTATCTTTTCTCTTGAAAAAGGAGCGTGTCCGGAGTGCAGCGGGGAGGAGTAGTGAGCAGGAGAAGCCTAGGACCCCCTCCTACAGCTTCTCTTCCTCCACAGGGTTTACCCTTGGCAGGCCAGCCCCAGACACATGGAGGGCCCCTGAGGGGGATGAACCTTACAACTTAGGTTAGCATCGCTGTGTAGTTTGAAAAGAAATCCATATAGTGCATCTGCAAGTACTTAATGTAGGAGGTAGAGCTGAGACACAAAATAGCTGTTTGTGCCACCTGGTTTGTTTTTTCCCCCATTAGGAGACCATGTGTGCCTGCTGGACTGCATTGCCCTGGACCTGCAGGAGGTGGACATCTTTGCTGCGGAGCGTCTGCCCTGTCAGCCCTGGGACAGTTGTGGTAAACCTCCAGAATCCTCAGACCTCATCTTTCCTTCGTACTCTGTCCGCCGCACCGGAGACAACCTGCTAAAAGACTGCTGCCGCCTCAAGCTTAAAGTGGAACGCAACCTGGACAAGTAGGTCCTGCTTTTTGTTTTATTGGTGGCAAACGTTACAGTGAATGGTCATGTTGAGGGCTGTATATCTGTGTCTAAAGAAAATACTTTATACTTACTAAACTATACACCTCATACCATACAACAATCTGCTAGTGGCCTGTGGGCCAAAGCCAGCCTTCCAACAACAACAGTACTTCCATCCAACCATCACTTTCTATCCTGTGTGAATAACCTATGAAACAAGTAGGAGTGAGCCTCTGTTTCTCTTCGTAGTCTTTGTTTACCAGAGATTACATCTGCCTTCTGATACCACCCTAAAACAAACATTTTTATAAGTCAGTTAATCAATTATTCTTGAATGTGGCCTCGGGGCTGATCTCACCTCAAGATATGTGAATGAAGATGGGTTCTTCATTGGGCAGTGTAAATGTGTTATTTTTAATATTTAAACAGTCTTGGAATTGCATAAATTGGGCATGACTGGAAAGCTGAGACTCTTGTGTTCATTTGTGATGATGTTAGTCCCTATATTAGCCGTTTCATTGTTCTACAACATACCATACCATTTTGTATAAAATGACATGTTGTAACCTCTAGGATAATCACAGCCTCATGAAACTTTACAGCCACAAACTAGAGACCTAGAGCATTAAAGTGGCAGTAGGCAGTATATTTTTGACATCATTGGTCAAAAATTCCATAATAACCATTCAGCATATTGTAATTCAAGTGTTCTGAGAGAACTAGACTTCTGCACCTCCTCATGGCTCTGTTTTCAGGCTTTAAAAAATCTAGCATGTGACGGGAGACTTTGTCCAATCACAGGTCATTTCAGAGAGAGCGTTCCTATTGGCTGTGCTCCGGCTGGTGGGCGGTACTTGGTATTTCCTCAACTGGTCTCAACATGGCTGCCGGGTCACAAACTTTCTAATTCTACAGTTAAACAGTACACTACAAGATGTTTCTGAAAACATTTGAGACGAAAAATAGACATTACAGTAACAGAATATTGATTCATATTTGACCAGCGCTGCTTAGTTTGACTGTTTTGTCGGAGTTCGCAAGTGATTGACAGCCGGCTGATAGACAGCAGCTGGACGGCAGATCAGCTCTGATTGGGTGTTTTCCTCCAGACACAGAGGCACATGATTTTTTTCAGATTACCTGTCTCATGTACTACTGTCAGGATATTTTGACCGTTTTATAAAAATAACTTCTTTTTTTTAAAACATATTTGCTCCATTTCTACCCGCTGCAGCTTTAAGAGGATGGATGGCTTTAGATTAACAATAAGGGAGTTTCTGAGCAGTTTCCAGAACAGAAGTGCTCGCCATTCAATCGGCGAAAAATGCAATTCTTGTAGAAATCTGCAATTGTCAAAAGTTTTTGATACGAAATCACAGCATGGCTTTTTTCAATGATGTTCCTCAAGGTCTTGGTGTCTTAATCTGGTATTTTAGAGGGATTTTGATTATTTTTATCAATTCTCGAGAGGTACAACATTTTTCAATTCAGCAATTCCACTGCTTGGCACAGAGTTTTAGTATATCAGGCCCTACACTTAATATAAATGCCTCTTGTTTTACTCTTTTTTTTATGAATATTGGGGATTGCTTATGGAGAGCAGCTGTCCACAAAGATACTGAGATTTACTTCAAGACAATAGGCTTTTTTTGTATGAAAGCAGTAGGTATGAATGTACCTCGTGTCAGTAAAAGATCATCCTCACACTCTAAACTCATGCTTGTGTTCATTAATGTTGTCAGGGAGCTGAGCCACGCAGTACCTGACATGTCCATCCACGGCAGCTTGTCGTCAGTACACTGCTCTCTGGACCTGGAGCACTACCAGCTGATCAGAGGGCTGCTGGAGAACAACCTGGGAGAGTCTGTTGAAGATTTCCTGCGACCCTACAACCTACAGGACCCCAGCACCTACGTGAGAAACCAACCGACTGAACGGTTTCACTGCAGTCTGTAGCAAATCCTGTTTCTGCCAACACTGATATCTCTTCTCTTGTGTCTCTTTTAATGATCGTTTGGTCAAGATTATGATTTTTTTATTTTTCCAAGTTGTCCGCTAGACTGTATGTCTTAGTTCATGGACTGTTTTTATCTCTGTTCTCTGTTCAGACGGTGTTAAGTGGAGATGTCTATACCAGCTTGTCATTCCTGGTGGACATGATGGATGTCAGTCTGGAGCTGTTGGACAGCCCCACACCCACTGAGCATAAACGCTCTTTAGCAAGGTGAGTCTTTTCTATCCTCTTACAGCCCCAAATAGAAGACAGTTGTTTATTTATCGCAAGCAATATTATTATCGTGATATTCAACAACTTTATCACATATTTTCTTATTTGCAACCCGAACTATCATCCCTCTCAGCTTATAGCTACAGTAGTTCATCTAAAACCTTCGATGGTAGATGTAGATTGAATCGCTGTGTTGTGTCATAATTGAGAGTTGTAAACTAGAACTTTATCTATCTTGCCATTTTAATATTTTGTTTGTATTTCTTTTGCAAAGGTTTGACTTCATGAAATCCAAGCTGCTCTTTGAGAGTTTGTCCAACGGATCTAAGTCTGTCAACTTGGTGTCTCACTCCCTGCTGGCATACGACACTCGGTGCAACGGGCCGAATACAAGCACTGGGGGAGCTGAAAGGGCAAGGCAAAACGTCTTTGACTGCATCCTCCAGCCCTCCAAAACAGGCACTAACCGGGCAACACTGCAGCTGGAACTGCATTATAGGTACCACTGGGGGAATTTTCAAGCCCATGGATCATTTCCAAACATAAGTAGAAATAGAGATTTTAGGTAGTGTTGGATAGTAAAGAGTCGGTCGCATAAGTTGTGTTCCACCTTCCTGCAGATCAACACGCGACTCCTCCTGCTTCACGGTGGTCCTCAACAACCTGAGGGTCTTTCTCATCTTCGACTGGCTTCAGCTGGTTCGCGACTTCCTGCGGGTGCCGGTGGAGAAGGCGTCAGGCGGTGCCGAGCCTCGTCAACGCTGGCCCAGCAACACCAGCACCGACTCGGGCCCCGCCGCCTCCAGCACCACCGGGGCCGTCATGCCAAAGACGGTCAAGAGCGGTGTGGTCACCAAGAGGTCCACGGTGCCGGTCACCCAGGACCATTGCCTGGAGGTCAAGATCAACGTCACAGGTCAGTGAAGAATGATCAGTCACTGAGAAGATACGAGTATACCCTGAATGTCTTTGATTGCTGTTAAATACAATAAATATGTACAATATGTGAGCCACAGACTCTTCCAAACCCAACCCCTGATAATTAATAACATTTGGTTAATTAGAACTGATGCTTGTGTTTGTTGGAGCTGGACCTCTGTGGCTCCTGCTAATGCTGCTGTCAATACCGTTAGTGGCACTTCTACCAAAGAACGTATATTGCCAAGAAGTGAAAGTCTGTTCATTCCATTGCAACATCAGCGGCCATAAAATAAATATGAATTTAATCAGTCCAAAATGGCGGCTGTGGCTGTTAAAAAAAAAAAACATCAGATTTTTTTTATCTCTTGGCTTCTATACTCTTTGCTACTACTACAGCCTTCACTAGCAACCACACAGAATCAACATCCACTTAGCAACACCAGAATAGCTTAGCAACCACATTGTAGTACCTATTTAGTAGGATTGGGACGATCTCCCCATTCCATACTATCACGATACTTGGGCGCCGATTCGATGTGCATTGGGATTTTTGTTAACTTTTTTAACCATAGATCTTAGGAAAAAGTTGGATCGTACACGTCTAGGGACTTTTATTTTGGAAAATATCTAAATTATTACAGTAAGAATGTTTGATTTTCAGCATGTATATAGTCAGAGATGTCCTGAAGTCAAATATATCAGTCATGGTTAGGACTTCTTTATTCAATTTTTTCCAGCAACCCAAAAATCAAAGAATAAAGACATTTCCCTCACAAATGAGTGGTATTTTCTTTTTAAATTATAAGGGACATGTAATGTTTTAATCTTCTGGTGAATATAATCCAATCAATCTTATTTCTATATATGTATTTTTGTATATACAGTTCCTTTAGTCGCACGTGTATACTTCCTCTAACTTCTCCAAAGTGGTCTCTAGCTCTCCTGTCACCTCCGGTCTCTTTATCCATCCATGGTCAGCTCCATCGGGGCCTTTTGAATGCATTTAACATAAATGTTAGTATATGGGTGATGAGAGTGACGGCTGGCTTGACCGCACGTTACCGCAATACGATAGCGTTTCCTGTCCGTGACAGAGTTAGCATGCAGCTTTAGCTGTGATGTCTAGCTCTGCTTTTCTTGGCAATGTGTGAAACCCAAAGTGTTTCCATACTTTACTTGATGTGTAGTGTTTACCACTTTGGATTTAATATGTGAGGGTGCAGGTCATATCCACTCAGACCCTCCGCCTTTTTCTACTTTTTCGTTTCGGCTTGCGACGGCCGGCTGGTTTGTTTTGGTTGAGGGATACGGAACGGATATGACGTCACGTTACTCAGACTACAACAATAAAAGCAGTAACTTCATTTTACCTTTAGTAGCAACACCTGAGCTATGATCTTAAATACCATACAGTATTTGCCACTGAACATTTAAGAAACCAGATAAATAGCCAGTGAGCTCCCAGGTTTTGTTAAGTCAGCAAGCACACTTTACTTTGTGACCTACTATACGGGGACCTGCCCAGAATAAGTTCAAAGTGACACAGTTCAATATATGAACTCTTGGCCTGTGTATATCTTCAGGCACGGAGTTTGTGGTTGTGGAGGACTCATCTTGTCTGGATACCCACGCCATCATTCTGAAAGGCACCACTGTCCTCACCTACAAACCCCGTCTGCTGGACAGACCCTTCTCTGGCAGCCTCGCAGGAATAGAGGTGACGTCTCCCGCTGTCATAGCACCATTTCATGTTCAAACATTACTACTGACATTTGATTTACTGTTTTAAATAGATGATGAATGCACTGAAACACTGCTGCTGCTGCTGCTGCTATTATTTCTCTACTATTCTGCTTATGCTTGTACTTTTTATTGCAAATACTATTATTTCTACCCAGGAAACTGCTTTAGGTACTAATGTGTTAGTATTGCAAATACTGTACTATTATTACTACTGCTAAAACTGCTACCAGTACTGCCTTACAACTCCAACTCCTCCTCTCCATTCTCCTCCTACTTTTGATATCCAAAAAGTATACAGTGAAGCTCAGTACATAGTGATATTTGTGATTTAGTATGTAATATGGGATTGGTACACAGTGCATTAGTGCAGGAGTGCTAATAGCTACTAACCCAATATTCAGATCATATTTCATTAGCTTTGACTCAGAGGTATCTTGTCACCCTCCAGGTGTTCTCTTGTCGGCTGGGCAGTGAGCAGGAGACGGCGCTGTCCATCATCGACCCAGTCAATATACAGGTGGAGCTGTGTGGGAGCCCCACATACCAAAGCAGCTCAGGTCTACTGGACGCCTTCAATGTGGAGGACATCCCACCACTGCTGGAGGTCAGGAATTAGCACTCAAACCAAAATAAGATGTGCAACATTTAACTGTGGGCTGCAAAGCAGTGCAGTGGTTAAAGGGTATATTCTGTATTTTTCAACCTGGACTCTATTTTCCCACATTTTTGTGTCTAAGTGACTAATGGGGATAACAATTTTTTTTTGTTTTTCACGCCTTCAGTTTGTAACACTAGACTCCGAGACCGAGCTGAGACAGCCACGCCACTCGAGTCATTTTCTCAGACTTAACAAGAAAGCAAAACCACAGAAGACATTTTTTCAACTGTTACTCGCCATTAGTAGTGAAGTGACTTTGACTATGTAAACCTGGATTGCCCCGTTAATTGTGCTTAATTGTGATTCTCTGGCAGATTCAGTTTCCTACTCTCGACATCCGTCTGTCCTACAACGACATTCAGCTCTTCTTGGCCATCGCCAAGTCCATCCCTACTGCCAGCTCTTCACTGCCCTCTGACTCCGACGCCAGCACCGCACCCAGCACTGAGCTCACGGCTACACCCAAAGACAGCTTCAGGTTGAAGACCGAGGCCCTCATAGGTATGTGAAGACAAGCGTATAGAGTGATTTGTAATCTTCCACAGTAAATTTAAATGTTTTTCAGAAGGTTTTCCGTCTCAAATTATTTTTTTTTTGTCACAATTATTATCAGTGTCCAAATACATCAAGGTTTTATAGTTTTGATACATATTGAATTGATTGGAATTATTATTATTCATGTAATTAAAAGTTGGCACGGCTACTGTTTAGTTATACTGTTATTCCATTGCTTATTGCTGTTTAAAGAAAAGCTCTTTATGAATGTGTGTTTTGTCTCCGCAGATGGCCAGTTGACCCGTTTACAAGACCTTGGCTTCAGGAAAGAGGACTGCAAAAGAGCCCTGATCCACTGTAAAGGTGAGTGAGACCTTACCTCTTCCCCTGATCCCACACCTGTAGAACGCACAAAGTTATTTCACCATTATTTCGTGAAAAGCTATATATAAAGACAGATAATGCGTCCCTCAGGCCAGCTGGACCAGGCCGCCACGTGGCTACTGGAGAACGCTGAGAACATAGCGGGCCATGCCAGAGCCAGGACTGACTCTGGCTCCAGCAGCCACTCAGCTCCTCTGTCTGGGGTGGAGGTGAAGGCTGAGAGTGTGTGCATCTGTTTCATCGATGACTGTCTGGACTGTGACATACCGCTGGCTGAGGTCACCTTCTCCAGTAAGTCTCATTTATATAAGATACATCTGCATCATCAAACATATGATGAAGATAGGGGTGGGCGGTATGACCAAAAAATGTATATCACGGTATTTCTTTTGGTGTATTATATTACGGTATTACAAAATTAAAAGGGATACTCCACTCAGAACATGATTCTACCTCTTTTCCTACCTCTTGTATTTCAAGCCACCACAGCCAAACTGGGAATTACATTACTTTTAACTGAATATACATCTTTGAAGAAACCGAAAGCTGACATAACCTTTTACATCTTAACCCACATGAAGAAAGAGTTTGAAAATATCCAGCATAGAGGCACGCTGTTGGACCAGTACTGTACAGAAGACACATCTTTAGCAGCGCGACTCGGCTGCTAAAGATACGCAGTGTGTCGCCTAATTTTTCCGCGTGATGCGCGCAGTTCTCTACCAAAATAGACCGTGAATACAATCTGTTGAGGGCTGGCAGTTTAAATCAGTTTAAGTGTATGCTATATTTACCTCGCTTTCAGACAGCCCTGACTGTCTGACGGGGAATTGAAGCCGTTATCTATGCTCTCTTCAAAGCCACCAGACTCCTTTTGACAAAAACAGCAATTTTGCCTTGCAGAACACGGGAGTTGCTGTTTGGTTAGTTTGTTTATGTGTTTGTTTGTCAATGACACAAATAAACTAACAGATCGAGGCAGCGGCAGACCTGCAACTCCCGTGTTCTGCAAGGCAAAATTTCAGTTTTTTGTCAAAGGAGTCTGGTGGCTTCGAATGTCACCATTTGATGCACCGTACCAGATTATAGCTTATACAACAAAACGCCCGAACTATCCTTTTTAGAAATAGTGAAGAGTCTATCACCACACTACACAGACTTTTTGTGCTTCACAAAAAAATACATCAAATCATTTCGCAGATAAATAATTGCACATACAGGAAGTTGCGGATGAACATCTTGTATCTCTGTTTGTTATTGCAGGGCTTTATGTGCTGCAGCGCATTGGTTCCACTCAGGAAGGAAACGCCAGCTTCACTCTGTCAGGAGATTACTACAACAGAGAGTTGTCGGGTAATGAGATTTACTTGTGGCATTAAAACATTTATTTCATGTTTCAGTGATATATTGTACACATCTTCCTCATCATGAAGCTCCCTGTTTGTTCAGATCTATCAAAATACTAAAACAATATTTCTATTCACAACAATAAGATGTTGAATTTGTTATTGTTTTGTGTTGTTTAATGATTTCCAGTAATAAATATATACATACATTTGCATAAAGAAAATATATTTTCCCCCTCACTTGCGATTAATCGTGATTAACTCTCAATCAAACAAATGAATCACTATTAAATATTTGAATCGATTGACAGCCGTAGTTAGGACAGTAAGTTACTCTGTGTGTGCGTGTTTGCTTGTGTGTGTGTGCCAGGCTGGGAGCCCTTCATCGAGCCCTGGCCCTGCTTCCTGTCCTGGCAGCAGCAGGCCGCCGGCCGTCTCCACCCTCCACGTTTCAAGATGGGGATTCGAGCCAAGCAGAGACTGGATGTCAACCTCACTTCTGTCCTGTTGGGTGAGTAAAGGATGGAGCACGCCTCTCTGGACATTCTCTACACGGCGCTGCACAGCTGGCTGAACAGCTGGCTGAACAGCGTTCTGTCAGATCATTCAGTTAACCACTTAATTTTGTCTTTCCAGAACAATACAACACCACTAAGAGCTCCTGGATAGCTGACTACTGTAACAAGGAGGAACAGCAGACCCCCCAGTCTTCACCCCCTCTGCCCTGGATGGGCTCCTCAGTCGACCCACCCAGCTTCGTACAGAGTGAGTTCCAGCTACACACCGTATCACAAAGAAATCACTGAGTAGTGAGGGACTTCTTCACAGAAATACCCTGTCAAAAATATGTTTTGAATTTATTTCATGGATGGCCAGGTATGGCATCATGGATGAGAAATCAAAATGAAGAAAAGATGCCAGAATAGCCAGGTGACTGTTTGAATATTTAAGCTCAGATGGCCTCTTATTGTTTATCTTTGTGCTAGCAGATTTCATCTTTGTAGTTGAAAATACCAGTGCTAGTCACAATGAACATGCTAACATGGCAACACAATCTGCATGAACAGTTAAAATACACATTGAAGAAAGTATGTCGGGATCTTTGGTCAGTTATTTGTGTATCTACCAACTTAAAAAGGACACTAAAAAACATTGCTGCCTGTGTTAATTACAAGCCTGATGATACTCAATTCTTTTCTTCTTGTCAACAAATCTCATGCGCAGAGCAAACCAACAGTGAATGTATCTACTAGCAAGTGCTGTGTGTGTATCATAGCCTGATACAGGGCTGCACAGTTAATCAAATATTAATCGCAATCATGATTTTGACTTCCCACAATTAAATGAACTTGATCGACTGCGATATTGACGTTAAAAATGCCTCGCACGTAGAAAACTCCACTGCATAAATCAAGCGCTTCCTAAACTAACAGCTAGAGACGCTCCCTCGTTCAGCAGCCGATCAAAGCCGGACGGTTTTCAGCAGTCTCGTATCAGATTTTTTTTGCCGGTCAGACACACGTGTGCAGCCGCCACGTGATGGTTTTACGTCGGCACACGTTGGTGTGTAAGTTAACTTACTAACTTTGATTTGTCACAACTGCAAGTCCAAAATAAGCTGTGGAGGAACAACCTTCAAACAACCTTGGATCAGCTAACTTAATCGGACACTTATTATATTGTAATTCATTCCAGTGACCTGCTCGTCGTCTGCCGACAGCATGTAGCTACACGGCTCCATTATGGTGCGTTCAAGTTCTGCTCAGTAAAATGAGGATTGGGCGATGGTAGATTATAACACTATCATAAATCGTTCAAATGTATGTTCAAACTTGAATAAATCCTGTTGTTTGGAGATGTTTTCACAGCACTATAAAATAGATAATAGAGAGGGAATTATGACTTGTTTAACTTCCCAACACTAGCTCTAAGCAGCTTACAATACATAATTAGAAAGATCAAAGCAAATATTTAAATAAAAATACAATCACTTCTTATTTTTTTTGCAAATAACCATTATAGATGACAATGACAAAGTAAAAGGATAACATTTTGAGTTTTTGGCAGTTGGAATGTAGCACAACATTGAAGTGAAAGCAGCGCTCTGTTTATTTAAATGTGAAATTGCAATAAAAAATGTTTTGTTCCTAAAATCTATGAATAATGGTCATAATCATGCAGCCCTAGCCTGATATATATCTTCTTCCTCTACGCCATAGAGCTCCATTGTTGTCCAAAAACTATGAAAACACATCCGTGAGCCACACTGTTACACTGGGTGACATGTTCCTTCATCACTATGGACAAACACACACTGTAGTTTATTTTGACTCAATCCCACATACACCATCCTGCTGCCCCAAATACTCACTGGAGCAACAAATGTGGATTAATCCGCTGCTGAAAATAGTCCCCAAGAAATGGGCCATTTCCTCCTGTTTGAGTAACATTTCATAAAATGAAACTTTATGTTTGTGAGGTGTTTTTGTTTAAAGATTTACGTCTTCAGTAGGAACCAATGGACTTGGAGCTGAGAGCCTCATACACGGAGCATTCGAAGACAGACTAACACGTTGTTGGTTTTGATATTGTCAAGGGATTTGTTGATAATAAGAAAAGCGACACCAGATATCCTGAAAGTGTCTGATTTAGGATTGGTAGGGCTTTGGTTGGTTACTTTAGTTATGAGCGTTCGTCCTGTGAGAAACTTGGTTGATGGGTTGCTTTAATCTCAAGAGTTGTTGGCAGAAGAGCTGCTTTGCTCCAGCCTTTTATAATATTTAGTTTATTTTAATAATAGCTAAGAAGTGCTAACGACATTAGTAGCATCAGTCAATCAAATTAACCAGAAAACCTGTCACTCATCTGCCAAGTTCTCCTTGTCCCTCTGTTGAATAGGAACTGAATGGACTTGTGATCTGTTGGTTTGATATGCTGAACACATGTAAAGAGAAGGGAGATGACTTGAAGTGAAGCATGAATTGCACTGTTCGGAAACGTGTTGATTTGCAGAGAGATTGCCAACACAGAGTACAGAGTGAGGATGATGAACCTCTAACCCCCTCTTTGTGTGTTGCCTCTGCATGTGTCTCTGTTGTGTAGTAACTCTCTCTCTCTGCTGTCAGGTGCTCCTCTTGCTCACCTTAGAACTAGGAGCACAGCCACCTTGACCTGCCTCGAGCAGCAGATTCTCTCCAGAGGTACAGTTCAGAGTTTAGTCGCCCAGACAGTCTCCCCTCAGCAGCACATTCAGTATCAAAGCTCTCATTCAGTCATCATGAAGTGTTCCCCATGGGTGCTTCGAGATCAATCACGGGCATCGCAGCTTTAAATGATTAGTTTAGACCCCTCCACTATACAGTAATGAGTGCATCGGCCTATCCACTCAGTTTCAGTCCTTCAAATCATCAATTCCATTCCGCTTGCTTATTGAGAGAATGGCCCAAATCACTGATATTCCCATACCATGTGTTCACTGCTGCCTCGCACCAGATTCTCACATACACACGAGCGTGCCACAAGAGCGGGGCGGCCCCTACACGCTCACTGTGTGTTTTGTGGATTCGTGCTTGACAAAAGTGAGAGTGAAATACTACAACTATTTTATTACGTTTGACATGCCAGCAGTGTTTATAAACTGCAGCTCGGAAAAGATCACCGTTCACACGCGTTCACACAAAATTAAACTCTGGGCAATGATTATCAGTAAAGGTTTAGTCACAACTCTGAACTAATGCAAGATGGAAAGCAATAGATTTACATGGACTATTGATTAAATATAGCCATAGATTGCTTCTCTCGCCTTATTTTTTTTTTTATCTCCACCTTATCGTCCCAACCTCGGAGCACATTCTGTTTTTTAAATATTCCACTTAATGTAATGGAAGTGGCTTATGCATTTTGTGCATATACATCAGGTCCCTGATCAGCTGTCATTCAAAGTGCCACAGCAGTTATGCCAAAAAAAATCAAACCAGTGGAATTTACTCAAATCTCACATGAAACATCAAATTTGTAACTTCTGTCCATGTGTAGAAATTCAAAACCTCTTCATGAAATAGGAGTGACCTATGCCTTCGTTGATTTGTTATATGTGGGTGGCGAACAGGATAGATGGTTAAACTTGTACTGGGATTGATGCCGAAAACATTCTGCCTACTGCAGGTTTAATGAAGTTTGACAAAAACAAGTAGACAGATTTTTTGACAGTTACCTCTAGTCTCGTAAGGCAAGAGCCTGGAAGACGTTCAAATAGGCGGTAAAAAAGCATAAAATCAAAAACCCACTATTGGTGTCTTCAAGGTAACGTGCCGTCGCCATAGCCCATTCATATTTAGACCATTTCAAGCCCTTATAGCCTCCACACTCAACCATTTACCAGGTGGCATCAGTCAAGTCTCTGAGGGTTCAGGGTTTAAGGCCTTGGGGGGGTGGGGGAAGGCGTTGGGATTGGGTCCTTGATTCAAAAATACTTAAATTACATCAATTTTATGAGTAAGGAAATGCATTCAACATGTTTGCGAGACCTCAAGGATACACGTAATATGTTTTAGTGAGTAGCACTAAATGTAAACGTAACTTTTTGGTTTACAAAAAAAATCAACATGGCCCCTTTAAATGAACACATCAAAGGAACGACATATTTAACAATGTGAATGTATTATATTTAAACTGTTATGTAATCATGTATTCACTTCCACTTGTGACTCATTAGTTGCATTTATCACTCATAGGACTTCATAGTCAAGTAGCTAAAGCCCATTTCTCTCACAAAGGGCTTTGTGAAGCTGGACCATAGTGTCGCACTAGTTGTAGTTTATTCCAACACAACAGTTTTAAGAACCAACCACAGCAGGCCCGCTTCTCAACTTGGCCCCCCATAGTCGAGGACACGCTGCTGGAAAGCCCCGGAAAGGTCCTAGAGCTATTATCCTGTCTGGCTGTGGCTCAGTTAAATCTGCAACACAACTGAATGATGACTGACTGTATATTCAGTGGTGTTGCTGGTCTGAGTAGCGACGACTACAGTCTCGTTAGGTTTCACTAATAGATATTCAGATTATACCCTGTCTCGTCTTTCCCCCTCTGCGGACAGATTGAAGTTTCTCTCTGCTTTGTATTTTGCCTGAACAGCATGACGTGTTTGTCATTTGCTTTGCACTGCATGGCCAGTAGTCGTGAATCCATTGTGAAAATTCACTTGACATTATAGCACAGTATCCTTCTATGATTTTGTAGACTAGACAATGTGTAGGATGTACCGTAGTAGAGTAGCGTGCTTTGGTACATTTGATTATTGTATTATCTGATTGTACAATATCGGCAGTTCCTTTGTGTCCGGTAGTTTTTATACTACTTTGGCTATATAGGAATGCATTGAAGTTTTTCCATCTGCTAAATATAAACTAAAGAGTTAGCCTGGAAAATAAATAAGTGCTGGCACAGAGGTTAAACTGGTGCTAGTCTTTGGGCCTTTCTCAAACCGGACCCTCCCCACTTCCACTCCATTTGTAGTCACGCTCACAGCTAGCTAAAATAAAGTATAAGACACAAGAGTAAAAGATATAGTGCAGTATAAGATAATTATTTGGTTTAATAAAAGGCAGCAGCGAAGAGGAAAGTGTTAAGCTTTGATTCAAAAGAACTAAGAGTTGGAGACATTTGATCCTAAATACAACGTTACCTTGAAGTTGTTAACGTCTGTATGACAACATTAAATGTTGTTTTTAGATTGAGCATTTTACGTTTGTACGGGTAGTTCCACGGAACTCACATTTGTGCAGAGCGTGTTCCATAATGAACACAAAACGCCGTTATCGATGCAGGCCGATGCAGGCTCGCTGTTGAAGGGTTTATATAACCCACTTCCACTCCCCACTAATTGGTTCGGGGTGGCGCTTAATATGGCGAACGTGCCAACGGAGTTGAAGTGGTGTGGGGAGAGGGTGTAGGAGGTGGTTTGAGAAAGGCCCTTTCTTTGCTCTATGGTGAGTCTAGGAATTTGTTTGATAACCGCCGTCTGCCTACACGTGTGTATGTTTTTTTTAAGAGTTTTCTGGCATTTTGTAAAAATGTTGAAAATAGTAATAATACAGCAGTATATAAGTATGGAGCTATAAATGCTGCATAAAGCAACTTTGTGTTTAGTTTACTTTCAGTGACCTCTAGGAAATTATGTTTGCCAAATTGCCATTGATCTGTATATACTGTATGTTCTGTGTAGAACATGAAAAATAGACCGAACCAATTATAACTGTTATGCTGTTATAATTGCAAGTTTATGAGTTCGATTTTTTTTCCTTTTTTTTCTAAATAAGTTGCCTTCTTTTAAAGGGGTACTCCGGTGATTTCTATAAAGTTGGGCGCGCATTAAAAAAATGCCCAAAATCAAGCAGAGCAGCAATATCATGACTCCTGGTCCCTAGTATGAGTCAGGCTGGGAGTTATTGTCTCAAAGCCTCCAGAGACGCAGAAGATACCGTACAGCAGTTGTCCTTGTGACTATGAAGTTGATCCTTTTGTGTAAAATAAGTGGAGTGCCCCTTTAAAGTCAAAGAATTCCAAGGAACCTGCGCCTTGTCTGCTTTTTAGGTCTCACACAGCCCAAGAAGAATGCAAGCGCATGACTGTTAGAGTTGAGCATACGCTGCTAAAGTTACTACTGAATAAAGTAAGAGGCCAAGCCCGCTCAGCTTCTCTCTGATCCGGTTTTCATTTCTGTTTCCAGCTGAAGTCAAGCTGTCCAAGAGAAGGCAGCCGTTTGTGCCATACGCTCTGCGCAACCACACAGGATGTACCATGTGGTTTGCCACTCTGACTACGACGCCCACAAGGTAGGTGTAGCCAGAACCACCTCCATGTGCTACAAACTGGAGATCCAGCATGCTTGACAGATAGCTAGACTGATAATACAGCAATTATAAAAAAAAATATCTATAGCGTAATAGTTAACCAAGGCATGCCATCAGTTTTATTGCAGAACATTGGTATGACAATACTGGAGGACAAACTGCATTTGAATAATTGCAATCCTGATGTTAGTAGCATTGTCAGTTCTCCTTCTGGCAAAGCTCTGACAACATGTTGTTTTTGTTTTAAGTGACACTATTTCTGGTATGAAGATGTGTAGAGAAAGTTACATTACATGTTTAACTTTAGACAAGCGAGAGGGTTCTCCACAGCATAACACTTCCAACACGAGTTCAGAAACTGATCTCAGATAACTGTCTCCACACGGTCCCCACAGGGTGGCGCTGTCTCACAGCAGTAGTGCAGACTCCATCTCAGACGTCCACGGTCCAGGAACCGATGACACTCATAACATCAGCCAGTGGAGAGAGGTGCTGCCTGGGGAGGAGATTCCCTTCGAGTTTGAAGCCCGCGAGAAGCTCCGCCATCGGTATGATCTGATTCACATTCATAGCACCTGGGGTTTCTCTATTCAGTCAGATTTGACGTTTACCTGTCCGTATTTCTCCCTTCCTGTTATACTTGTGTGTGTTCATCATCCGTTTTGTAAATGGATTTTTCAGAACGTACTTGCACTTCTTTACACTAAAAGAAAGGGAAACATTTGGAGGTGTTACTATGCAATGGTTTTACTGGTCTGGCCCATTTGAGATCAAATTGAGCATATGTGACTGAACTATGAACTAAAATTAGTGTGACACCCCAGGTCAAGTGTAAATGACGATGGGGTGATGTTGAGTTGGGGTTTTTTCTACAATACATTCTGTAGATTATGATAATGTCTCACTGATCCCTTACTGCCTGCTCCTCTGCAGACACACTCACGAGCTGAAGCTGCACCAGCTGCTGGTCCGGGTGTGCGGATGGGAGCAAGTCAAGCCAGTGTCTGTGGACAAAGTGGGCGTTTTCTTCCGTTATGCGGCTCCGGACAGAAACAACTCTTCCAATACTGTGAGCACAAGTAAAAAAACAAAAATCATGTCGATAATGTTGACAACCTGGCCTAGACTTTGATGTGAAACATTTATTTTTCTCCTTCACTCTTCCACAGGTTGGCAGTCCTATCAGCAGAACCAACATCATTCATCCGCATGTTTATGTAAGTCTCGTTTCTAAATCAGTGAACAGTTAAAGTACAGTATTTAGAATAGAGTTTATTGCCACAGTAGCAGCTGTGATGCTCATTATGCACCAGGACGGTGACTTGCAACCTGACGGTGACTTGTCTTGTGCGTGTGAATCCCTTTGAACCCCTCAGTTCTCGGCCCTGCCTCCAGTCAGAGTGGTCTTCTCCATCACGATGGAGGGCAGCGCCAGGAAAGTCATCACTGTCCGCTCCGCTCTAATGGTGAAGAACCGGCTGGATGTTCCTATGGAGGTCAGACTGGACAGCCCATCCGCTCCTGACAGTAAGACACTGCTCCATTTCATTTGTTTCCATTCCATTTTAGGTCCATCTACTAAGCAGTAAAACGTATATATAGTGAAAGTCTTGTATTTATATATATTTTTTTTATCTTTTTCATTTTATTTAGTTTTTTATCCTTTTATTTTTTCTTCATATTATTATTTCATGTCGTGTCATTTTAATGAAACCAACTGTGTTGCTGTGTTGACAGAACCAGTGGTGTTGCCTCCTATCCTTCCTGGCCAGGCCCTGGCAGTCCCCCTCCACCTGACGTCCTGGCGGCTGCAGGCTCGGCCCAAAGGCCTGGGCTTGTTCTTCTGTAAGGTTCCCATCCACTGGACCAGCGTGGAGCGGCCCGGAGAGACCAGTAGTAGTAAGAGGGAGTGTCAGTCTGCAGACTTTGACGACAGCCACAAGCGTAACTTCAGGTAAATACAGTCAGTCAGACATTTTGTTCTCGGTTCTCGTCTTCCTCGTATCTGGTCCCGTTCACCCTCATTTCTCTGCGTCTCGCAGGTTTTGTGTGGTCATCAAAAAGGAGAACTACCCAGACCAGCAGCCCGCCAAGAGGGTTTCTGGCAGCGCGAAGCAGATCTATCGACAGCCAGGTCACACCATCTACCTGCTGCCCACCATGGTGCTGGCCAACCTGCTGCCGTGTGACCTCAACTACTACATCAAAGGGACATCCATCAAAGGCTCACTGAAGCCGGGGAAAGAGGCCGTGCTCCACGCCGCCGACACCTCACAGAACATGGAGCTAGGTCAGGACTTCAGTCACTGGATGTTTTTTTACTTCCAAAACATTTTCCTTGTTCTCACTCCTGGTGTTCATGGTGTGTGTCTTTCAGGAGTCCTGCTGGAGAGCTTCCCTGTGTGCAAAGAGTTGCTGATTCCCCCCGGGACTCAGAACTACGTGGTACGCATGAGGCTGTATGACACCAACAAACATCTGCTTTGCCTGACCATCCGCATCATCCTGCGAGCACAGGGGGCACTGAAGATCCTCATTTCTTCCCCCTACTGGCTCATCAACAAGACTGGTAATGTTTTTCTGTGGTGTTATAAAGTACAGTTATACATTTTACTAGAAAAAACAATATCCAGTCTTTGCTTTAAGAACAAGCTTCTCTGTTATCATTCCCTAAAGCAATTTTTCTCCCTCAGGTCTGCCGTTAATTTTCCGTCAGGACAACGGCAAAGCCGATGCTGCAGGCCAGTTTGAGGAGCACGAGTTGGCCCGAAGCCTCAGTCCGTTACTATTCTGCTACACTGACAAGGAGCAGCCTGCTATGTAAGTGTGTGTTAGAGCCTAGACCACTGTGTTCCTCTCTTTAGTCCTGAGCACCGACTATGGCATTTAATAGCTAAGCTTGACTATCCGCAATTAACATTAGAGATATCCGCAATTGCATTTTACATTGTGACTAGTCCAGATAGCTATAACGTCATTCTGACTAGTCAAAACGACAGTTAGAGATATCTGTAATTCAGTTCTGTCTACCCTAAATAACAGTTACAGATATCTCAAACGTCATCATGAATTGTCAGCCCAACAAAGAATCTAAACAGTGTCAGCAGAAGTGTCTTTTGCTAACTTGGATAGTTTGGTAAAGTTGGAAAAATATTCACAGATTCAAGCTTACCAGATCAATAACTCATAAGCAAAACATTGTTAAAACACCAACGATGGCTCTTTCTAACCGTAGTAAGGTGGACAACGGGCTACAAGCTCATTTTAATCACAACGAGCCTTTAGTCCTCCGAGCCGGACGCATAACATCGGTCTCTGTGTGCAGCCGGCTGTGAGACGAGTGGTCAGGGACCACTGTGGGTCAGATAGTTAGAAAACGCAGCACCATAGTATGTTTGAATAGCTTTGGCACCCGTCCCATCCCGCCCCCTTATGACGTACAGATATTACGTATTACAGATATCTGCAACGTCATTTTGCCTCGTCAAAAATCAAATCCAAGATATCTGTAATTAAATTTTGACTAACTAGTTTGAGATATCTACAACGTCATTCTGACTAGTCAAAATTTAATTTTAGATATCTAAAAATGACAAGTAGTAATGTAATTGAGGGAAAATAAAGATATCTTGAACTGGAATTATGACTAGTCAGAATTAAATTGTAGATGTCTGAAACTGGAATTACGGATATCCACAATTCAGTTACAACTGAATTGTGGATATCGGTAATGATGAACCCCTGACACATGAATGTCCAAAGTAGTATGAATCGTACTTGTCAAAATGTAATTACGGAGTTCTAAAATAAGAGTTTTGCCAAGTCAAAATAGAATTAGAGATATCTTGAATTAGAGTTTTGACTAGGCAAAATGACGTTGCAGATATCTCTAATGAATATCCTGCCTAGCTGTTAAATGTTAAAACGGCTTGCCATACATCGACCGCATCTGGACTATACATAATGTCTCAGGTTGTGAGCAATGTTCTACCCAACAGACATCCTATTATTATTATGTTGTAAATGATAAATGGACTGCGCGCACACACACACACACACACACACACACACACACACACACAGACACACACAGACACACAGACACACACCGATGGCGACAACCTGCCTCGGGTTCAGTGTCTTTCCTGAGACACTTTTGTCATGTGCTCAGTCACAGCCACCACATCCTTACATTCCAGCTCTTCTTCATCTGTCTGTCTGATCCCAGGTGTACTATGCGGATCGGGAAAGGGATCCACCCAGATGGCGTTCCGGGCTGGTGCCAGGGCTTCTCCCTGGACGGAGGGAGTGGAGTCAGGGCGGTGAAGGTTATCCAGCACGGGAACAGGCCTGGCCTCATATACAACATAGGCAAGTTGGTACATTCACAAACAGTACAAAACGGAAAGTACTAACTGAGCTAGTGTCTGATTTAATGATATCAGATACACAGGATCAGCCCTGATCCAGATCTTTGGACCACTGGATGCACAGGATTGGGATCAGGGACAATCATTTTATTGAATTTCTCCTGGCTATATGAAGACTCAACTCTCTACACTAGATGATGACTTGATGATCTTCTGGACCAGGCTTTTCTGCCACTTTGATGCACAGAGCAATGATATCTTGACATTTATTTTCCAACTGTTGATATTAGAGCCAAAATGTCTCCGTTGCTACTGTCACATTATCAACAGATTTATTGTCAGGCGTTGATTGTTCCCTCTCTGATCAACACAGGCATCAGTGTGCGGAAAGGAAAAGGACGCTACAGGGACACTCACATAGTGACCTTCGCCCCGCGCTACCTGCTGGACAACCGCTCTACACACAAACTGGCTTTCGCTCAGAGAGAGTTTGCAAGAGGAAAGGTGAGAAATGAACTTAGAAATGAAATGTTCTTGTAGCAGCAGACCTCCATACAGTGATCGCAGCATCCCCGGGTTCATATCGGGTCAAGGACCGTCGGTTCATACCTCGCATTAACACATTCGTTTTAACAGCACTTATTTCTCTAATGCATTAACACAACTTGTGATATTAAGGTTGTAGCGGGCTCTAATCTAAGGAATCCTTTGGCACCAACAACCATGTTTATATTAGCTTGTTGTGAAGGAAGCTGAATAACACTCAAAACTTACACTAAGAAAAACTGGCATGGCCATTTTTAAATGGATCACTTGACCTGAAAATGGGTTCTATGGCTACCCACAAGTCTCTCCTTGCATGCTCATTCTATGATAATCACATGCAGTTTTGGGGCAAGTCATAGTCAAGTCAGCACACTGACACACTGACAGCTGTCCCCCCAGTTTGCCCTACAGGGGGCACAATATATACAACATGACAGAAGTCATTAATGAATGCATTTGATCCAGGGTACGGCCAACCCAGAGGGTTACATCTCCACCCTGCCGGGCTCCAGCGTCGTCTTCCACTGGCCCCGCAACGACTATGACCAGCTGCTGTGTGTGCGCCTCATGGACACCCTCAACTGCACCTGGTCTGGAGGCTTCGAGGTCAACAAACCCAAGTCCTTTCACGTCAACATGAGGTGAGCTACATACTATAATACACTCCCCAGCCTCAACTGGATTTTCATATTTTTTTATTCTCCTCCTAACTTTTGCTTATTTCATAAATATCTAAATATATACAGTATATATATATAGAACATTTCATTAGCTTGAATATGTTCATTTTAAAGTGAAGTCCAGGTTGTTTTTATAGCCATAAATCCCCAAATATGTTTTTACTCTGTTTGTTATGAAGTTGTGGTGTTGAAAATGGTGGTTAAAGGTGTAAGTGTGACCCTCATTTCCTCATTTCATTTGTAAATTCTGTCTGTTTATATCCTGTAACTGACTGCCCAACTGGTCCATCTGGTTCATAAATGTATCCATAGTTAACCAGAGGCCTGTACTACTGTATGAAGCAGGATTTAGGGTTAGCGAGGTAACTTCAGGGTTAACCCTTTAGAGTTTTCCGTCCTACGACGGTGGTTCACTTCTTACAGTTACTTGTTATTGTATGGTAATATTACACAAATTCAAAGAAGTTTAAGTCATAATTCAGGCTAAAAACAACAAACTGACAAATGCAGGAAAGATAGCTGGCTGTATGCTGTGGGTATTTACCGCTTTGAATTCTGTTTTATATTTATTTTTTTTCTCGCTCTCAAGTCGGTTTCACACCGCCGGAGTCGGGGACGCAGCAGAACGAAGGATGGAATAGTCAATACACGCCACGTTCTTGTCAAAGGGCATAATGAAGTGTAATCTAATCATCCATTCTGTTTTGAAAGCTATTTATATGTCACTGCCCAAACTAGACGAATATATCTGACTTTTGAGTATTCCGTTAAATTAATAAGTCTGTTAATTTACGCATTCACACACATCAGGAGTTGTTTCATTTGCCAGCTGTTCTTCCTGCATTTTGCAGTTTCAACTCTGTTGCTTTTAGTCTGGATTATGTGTTTAACGTCTTCATATTCGTCTAATATTATAGTTTGCCCCTTTCATAGCCAGATTGAGAAACCCAGGGTTGATTTACCGAGTTGATAACCACTTTGTAGGTCCATTTTTTTCCCCATGCTGTACCGAAAACATATTCCACTGACAAATTCTGATTGTGTGGTCACTGAAGTGAAGTATGTGACAGGTTTTAAGTGGATCTTGGTTTGAACAGGGACACGATGGGGAACTGTTTCTTCCTGCGGACAGAGATCACCCTGAAGGGAGCCACCTACCAGATCTCCTTCTCTGACGCTGAACAGCTGCCTCCACCCTTCCGCATCGACAACATCTCTGAGGTAAGCCACACTGTCATTCAGCAGCATGACCTGTTACTAAACGGTGGACATAATTACTCCTGCGCCCAAATTCCTTTCTCCATGAATGAATTGTTTTTAACGGGGATAACAGTGTACACTTTCAGACGGTCTCTCCTCGAAGACACTCGTGGAGTTTCATTCTGCTGTGCACACGGAGAGTGTAACAGAAGTAGTTATGAGCTGTGAAGAATGAAAAAAGAGAGCTCAAGAGTTCAAGTTAATAAATAAATTCCATTGTTTGAATCCCTTCAGGTGCCTATCCAGTTCTGGCAGCATGGCGTGGCCGACCTTCGTCTGCACACCGAGGTGAAGGCGGGCGCAGTGCTGGACTACGCCTGCGACGAGCCCACACTGCCCCCCTACCTCACACTGACCGTGAAGGGAGCCGGATCCTCAGAGGTCACATCCGACATGAACTTCTTCAGAGAATACAACAAGCTCTACTACGAGAACTTCATCTACATCGCAGCCACGCACACTTTCTCACCGTAAGGACCGACCGCACGACTAACTAACAATAACATCACTATATAGCATTGTGTTGTGTCTCGCATATAAAAGTTTAAAATCGTACAGGTAAGCAGCGTCATTTTGTCGATGCAGGAATGTTGAGAAGAGACCTGTTGGGAAGAAGCGTATGGTGAGCTGCGCTGAACTGGTTCTTGATGTGGACACCAAGACTCAGCGGGTCATCCTGAAAAAAAAGGTACTGGTTTTAGTTTAAAATGTCTCCGAATAAACAAACAGACTTTATTGCAAAGTGGAAAGGTTTGATGGCCACAGCCAGGAATGACTTCCTGTGGCGATCTGTGTTGTATCTCGGTGGAACGAGTCTGACACTGAATGTACATCTGTGCTTTTCCAGCACATCATGGGATGGGCTGGAGACATTGTCATTGTACATGTGATTGTAAACTGATATCTCACCTTGGGCTCTGGGAAATGATGATCAGCAATTCCATCACAATTGTCTGTCATTTTATAGATTAACTAGATTATCGAAAACAAGAATCGTACGGTATTATACAGTATTATTCATTAGTTGATGGAAAAAGCATGGAGACTAAATCCATTAATGAATGTGTGGTAACGTGTACTTTGATTGTTGTGCAGGAGCCGGGGAAGCGCTCCCAGCTGTGGAGGATGACCGGGACTGGCATGTTGTGTCACGAGGGCTCGTCTCCACCGCAGAGCAAGCCGGCGCAGCCGCGCCCTCTGGACTCCTCTTTGGTGCTGGACATCGCCGGGCTCGCAGCTGTTAGCGACAACAGGTTTGTACTGCCTGCAGCTGTAGTGCGTCTATAAGCTCAACGCTTCTCTCAGGACTCATTTACAGTCAGTTGTGCACATCTGCCATGGAAGATTGGATGTGAGAGGTGTCTCTTTCTCTCACCCGTTTGTCTCTCCCAGTTTTGAGCCGTTGATGCTGAGGAGGCCGGACTCACGCCGCAGCACCACCCAGACGTGGTACTTCAGCTCCGGCATGCTGACCTGCGGCCTTCCCCGGCTGGTAGTACAGGTGAGTACAACCGAGCTGCTGTATGTTGATACGTCTTTGATGTGGAATTTGAAAAATGTGCTTATTCTGAGGAATTCTAGAAGTTCGGAGTCCGGAGATGTTAGTGTTGGTGCAGTTGACACTAGGGCTGTGTGTAGCACTGGCAAGAATCTGGGGATACGATACGTATCATGATACAGGGGTTACAATTCAATATATTGCGATACTGTAAGCAAGACGATATATATTGCGATCTTTTAAATCTGATTTGAGGAAAACTTTTTTATGCAATCAGAAGAGTGCGATTTGCATCTGCATTTATCACAGTCCCTGTAACATCCAACATCGTAGCACTACTTTGAGAGGGCACATACTCTGAGAGGATGCATCTCTTTGCAACTGAAACAAAGTAGTGACTGAGTTAATCTTTCCATGTAAACTATTAATAAATAAACGATCGATACAGTATCACAGAACATAATATTGCGTTATTTTAAGTTTTCGATATTTTATTACACCCTTAGTTGACGCTCACATGCTGTATGTTCTTCAGTTTTGTTTTTGATGTGATGTCTTGTACCCTTCAGGTGAAGGGCGGGGTGGCAGGTCTGTATGATGGAGCAGAGGTGGTGCTGGGACCAGACTCGGGGCTGCAGGAGCCTGGCCCCGAGCAGCAGTTCATCAACCAGAAGATGAGACCTGGTTCTGGCGTGCTGTCGGTCCAGGTGCTGCCAGATGGACCCACACGTGTCCTGCAGGTGAGAACAAAAGCCAGTAAAACTCTCTTTATTTCATCTGGCTGGCCTTTTTTTCAGGCTGCACGGTGGTGGTGCAGTGGTTAGCGCACGCATTCCTTCATTTAACACATAGATTTCAAAAGTGGCAGATCAAATTTCTGAGTGGCAGACAAAAAAAAATACTGTAAAAAGTTTATTTCAGACCCGGTCTACTTCTATATACTACACAATTTGATTGCACATTCTCTGCAGTTTTTCTCTGCTTGTGTTCATACTCTGTAAATCAGATAACCGCTTCTTCAGAATGTAAAAGATCTCCAGTGCTCTGATAACATCTGATAATAATAATAATAATACTTTTCATTTATTGTGGAGGTGAACGTCATCATTTCTGCTCACAGACGTTTGTTTGTTTGCCTGTTTGTAGATCAGTGACTTCAACCAGAGGAGAATGATCCGGAGCTCATCCAGCACAGAACAGGAAAAGGGCAAAGAGGATGTCAAGAAGAAGGAGCCTGAGCAGGAGCTGGAGGTACATGCACCATAGTCTGTCAATGACATTCATTCATTCATTCATTCAGTCAGTATATTTTAGATCACATCTGTTCCTCATTTTATTTGTTATGTTTAAAAAAAAAAAACATCTGTATCTGGCACCAGGTGCTCAAGCAGTTCCACTATAATCTTCATTCACAGGTGTTGGTGAACTTGGAGGAAGGTCTGGGTGTGTCTCTGGTCAACAAAGTTCCAGAGGAGCTTGTGTTCACTACACTGTCTGGTATAGATGTCCACTTCACCCGCACTGCTACCAACGAGGTGTTGGAGCTCAGCATTCAGAACATCCAGGTGAGCTCACCATGGCTACAGTACGGGAACATTCAATATCCAAGTTCAAGTTCACATTTTCTTCGTATAACACCATTTCATACAACAGCAGATCAAGGCGCTTCACATGGTAATTCAGGGTTTCCACGGGCCGTTAAAAAAACCTCCAATTCAATGATTTGAAATTTAGGCCTAAAGGTGTTCTATACAATATCCAGAGCATTAATAAAGCAGCTATTAGCAATGTAAAGATATAGTGGAGTAATGTCTACCTGAGCAGAGAGTGAAGTCACTCTCCCTCTGTGTGTGTTATAATCTGAGCTTCTCATTGCTTTCCTAAGCGAAAAAAAATACTTTTCGACCGCAGCCAGCGCTTTATCATTTGTTGGTGTCTGTCTCCATCTAGTGGCTGAATCAAGTTAAGACTGTATTCCAGTGGAGAGTGTTGTGTGAATACTCAGTCTGTCATGTTCTGGTCATCAGGTGGACAACCAGCTCCTGGGTACCACCCAGCCTGTGATGCTGTGTGTGACTCCCAGCTCCAATGACGGCAGCGTCAACGACAGCGGCCCGGCCCTGCAGGTCAACTCGGTCAAGGTTCCCAGCAGCCTCATGCTCACTGATCTCTTCAAGGTGAGAGTCACACCCCAGACATTTCCAGACATTTCTAGTGTGCCAGAGGATATTAGATACTAGAATCAGGTGACTCATGATGTAACCGTGATGTGTTCACAGCACCTCATGGTGACGGCCCGGCGCTTCACAGTCATCATCGAGGAGAAACTGCTGCTCAAGCTGCTCAGCTTCTTTGGATACGGACAGATAGAAGCCGGTGGGTCATTGGTTGAATGTCATTGTTAATATTTGCATGATGCTGTGAAAAAAAAAGGTCGTTTTTGCTTAAAAGTAAAAAAAAAAAAAAAACCTAACTGTAATGAATGCAGAGCTGGAGAAGTTGGACGAAAACATCTATGAGAAGCCCAACGAGGACGCAGGACCTCCCAAACGTTACTACTTTGAGAACCTGAAGATCAGCCTCCCTCAGGTCAAACTGAGTGTCTTCACCTCTCACAAGCTGCCTCCTGATCTCAAGGTAACCTAACCTGACTTAATATCGTTCTCTTTGAAGCCCCACTTCATTAATCTGCACTTAGCTTGTGCAAAATATAACGTCACCTTTTGATGAAAGAGCAACATGTCAGCTTCTATCAGGGTTCCAACGCAGTGTGGAAAAGTATCATCAGAATCTCTAACGTGGTTAGCCTAGCTAAGCATAAAGACAGGGGGGAGGAACAGCTAGCTTGGCTCTGACCAAAGTTCAAATATACACCTACGAACACCTGTAAAGGTGATCAAATCACCGATTAACATGTTGTATCTCATTTTTTGTAAATCTTAACACAGTGATAAAAGGGATATCCTCACACTTAGATCCATGCAGTGTAAATTCAATATTTACACAAACAGACATGACAGTATTTGTCGTTGTTCATGAAAATAGTGATTGAATTACTTCACGCAACTCCCCCTAAAAACACTCTCCTTCCTTTTAAATAGGACTCAGTAAAATCATTTGTGATTGCAGAAGTATTCTTCATACAATTACTATCAATAAATGTGTTAAAAGTGAGCATTAAGATGTGGTTGCAGATAGTCTGAGAAATACATACTGTACATGAAAGGCAGATTAAATACATTAAAGGATTCAGCTGCACTGAAAACCAGTAAATTCAACAGGATATTCAGCTCTAACCATTTCCAGGCACTAGAAATGTCACTTACTCAAAAAATCTGCTGCTCTGCTCGCCCACGTCTCCTCACCTGGATGTTTTATATTGTCACTGTAGGCTCTGAAAGGCACCCTGGGCCTTCCTCTGATTCGCTTTGAAGACGCTGTAATCAACATGTACCCGTTCACCAGAGTGCACCCCTACGAGACCCAGGAGATCATCATCAACGACATCCTCAAGCACTTCAGAGAGGTAAGCTGGTTTGGAAATGCTGCTTTGAACTCAATTGCCTGAAGTCTAGTTTGAAAAAGTCTTAACATTATCAGAAATTCAAAGTACACAATGCATATTCACCGCAGGACGTTTTGTATTTTTTTTTAGGGCTGTCGATCGATTAATATATTTAATCGCGGATTGATCGCACGATTGTCCGTGGTTAATCGCGATTTCCATTCATTTAATCTTTATTTAAATCTCGAGGAATCATCGAGGGCATCCCCTCATTTTCAATGATGTCGAGAGTACAATAACACAGAATGTACAATAAAACAAAATGAATACTCACAGAACATAATTTACGAATTCTAAGAAGCCAATAGAACAATGTTAAATAACAGTTACATTCAAGAGCGGAGTAGTTCGTAATCATGGATTTAAGTAAAATCACCTATAGGTACAAATGTGTTTAATCACACAATTTGTTTTATCTGTTCAAAATGTACCTTAAAGGGAGATTCATCAAGTATTTAATACTCTTATCAACATGGGAGTGGGCAAATATGCTTACTTTATGCAAATGTATATATATATATTTATTATTGGAAATCAATTAACAACACAAAACAATGACAAATATTGATCCAGAAACCCTCACAGGTACTGCAATTAGCATAAAACAATATGTTCAAATCATAACATGGCAAACTGCAGCCCAACAGGCAGCAGCAGCTGTCAGTGTGTCAGTGTGCTGACTTGATTATGACTTGCCCCAAACTGCATGTGATTATCATAAAGTGGGCATGTCTGTAAAGGGGAGACTCGTGGGTACCCATAGAACCCATTTTCATTCACTGATCTTGAGGTCAAAGGTCAAGGGACCCCTTTGAAAATGGCAGTTTTTCCTCGTCAAAATTGAGTGCAAGTTTAGAGTGTTATTTAGGGCAACAAGCCAGCATGACATGGTTGGGACCAATGGATTCCTTAGGTAGGTTTTTCTAGTTTCACATGATACCTGTATCTTCACTCTAGCTTTAAAACTGAGCCGCTACAACCTCAAAATCGCAAGTTGCGTCGATGCGTTAAAGACATTAGTGGCATTAAATCAAATTTGCATTAATGCGTTATTATCTTTTTTACTTTCCAGATTTATGTCCTAATATCCGTATTGTATATTCATACTTTTAATCATGCAATTGCATGAATCTGTGTATATGTATAGGTCCAGTTTATACATTTTCCACATGAACACACTCTTCCTTCCAGATGCACACTAATTTTGCTCCCTCATATCTGTGAACTCGTCTGGCCAGCGACGGGTCCGATGTTTTTTCCCCACTTGTTTGTCCATGAGAATATCAATATAAGACTACGCTACACTACAGTATTTTTGTAGCCAATCAAACATTATGCTGTGCATATAATTGTTGCCTCATGAGGAAATAGATGGAATGACGTGTGCGTATTAGAAGTATTCATACTCTTCATTATGTTTTTGCAAAGTAAAGATAATTCCCATCATCTATTAGCTGCTACAGTACATGGACAGATGTCACATACGCAGGCGTGTCGCTGTCCGGTTGGTGTCGGGTCATTACTGTGTGGTGTTTCCTGTCTGTAGGAGCTGATCAGCCAGGCAGCTCAGATCCTGGGCTCGGTGGACTTCCTGGGGAACCCCATGGGCCTCCTCAACGACGTCACTGAGGGCGTGTCTGAGCTCATCAAGTACGGCAACGTGGGCGGTCTCATACGCAACGTGACCCACGGTGTGTCCAACTCTGCCGCCAAGGTAAACCTCTGCTTAGCTGTGTGTATAAGCGACTCTTTGGTTGTTTGGCTGCTTTTGTGCTGTTTTATATTATATATCTATACATCTATTTGATATAATATAATATAATAAATTTGAATTTCAGAGACTCTCCATTCTGGACTTCTGCTTGCGATACCACAGCTCAAACCGTGCCGTTGTGTCGCAAGCAGCTCTCCTCCGCCGGGAAAAAGACATTTGGTGTAGCTCTATTGTCGTCCGGGCAGAAACAGTAGGGCTTATACACGCTGTACAGCGCCAGATACATGTTGAGATAACGAAAAAGGGAAAACAAAAGGTGTGAAAATTTGCCATAAATCGGGAGAAATGCGGGAGAATTGTGAGAGGGCGATGGAAAACGGGAGTCTCCCGGGAAAAACGGGAGGGTTGGCAAGTATGCATGTGAGAATTGTAATAGTGGAAGAAGCCACATAGTGTGAACATCTTCCTGTTCTCTGTGTGTCAGTTTGCAGGGACTTTATCGGACGGGCTGGGGAAGACCATGGACAACCGGCACCAGAGCGAGCGAGAGTACATCAGATACCACGGGGCCACCAGTGGAGAGCACCTGGTGGCAGGGATCCACGGACTGGCTCATGGTACAACCTGGGTTCAATTTCTGTGTCTGGTTACAGCGGTTGAAGTACAGCATGTATTGTGCATGAGAAGCTGAACCCCCTCAGTGATCGCAGTCTTTCTCTTCCCCTCCTCCCTCCCCCAGGTATCATCGGAGGCATGACGAGCATCATCACTTCCACAGTGGAGGGCGTGAAGACGGAGGGTGGAGTCAGCGGCTTCTTCTCAGGCCTGGGTAAAGGACTGGTCGGCACCGTGACCAAACCGGTGGCTGGAGCTCTGGACTTCGCCTCAGAGACGGCACAGACGGTCCGGGACATGGCTAGCCTCAGCAACCACAGGTGGGCTGAGTCTATTACCTGTATTATGTGACTCCATCTTCTGCATTGTACTGAGTCAAAGAAGTTTTCAGAGCGCTGAATTTGCTGCAGCATGTGATAACATATATTGCAATTGAATTGACAAACCTGTATGTGACTGGATTTTATTTGTTTGCTTTAAAATGCTGACCTTGTGACAAAAACAGGGAAATTATTCTTCACTTTTGAGTGTGCTTCAGTGTCGAACCACAACTACAAAAACTAGGGGTGGGGAAAAAAATTTCCCAATGTATCGCAATTATTTTTTTTACGATTTTGAAATACATTTTTTAATGCCAGAATCGATATCTTTGCTTCATTTGAGTCTATGCAGAAGTATAAGGAAGTTACCGCTTTAATTGTTGTAGTCTGAGTAATGTGACGTAACCTCCGTTCCGTATTCGTCAACTAAAACAAACCACAGCGAGCCGAAACCACTAAGCAGAAAATGGCAGAGTGTCCGTGGGGATACGACCTGCACCCTCACATGTTAAATCCAAAGTAGTAAACACTACAATACAGTAAAGTATGGAAACACTTTGGGTTTCACACATTGCAGGAAAAGCAGAGCTAGACATCACGGCTAAGGCTGCATGCTAACTCTGTCATGGACAGTAAACGTTATCGTCAAGCCGGTCGTCACTCTCATCTCCGTGGTCAAATCGTACAACGCTACAACTGTAGAGCACCCATATACTGACATTTATGTTAAATGCATTCAAACAGCCCCGATGGAGCTGACCATGGATGTATAAAGAGAACGGAGCTGATGGGAGAGCTAGAGACGGAGTTGGAGAAGTTAGAGGAAGTACACATGTGTGACTACGTCCGGTTTTCAAAATAAGGTGTTAACAAAGGGAACTGTATATAGAAAATACATATATGGTAATAAGATTGATTGGATTATATTCACCAGAAGTATAAAACATTACTTAGCCCTTATAAATGAAAAAGAAAATACCACTAATTTGCGAGGGAAATGTCTTTATTCTTTGATTTTTTTCGGTCCTGGAACACCCGACTACATACCTGCTGAAAATCAAACATTCTTACTGTATAAATTTAGATATTTTCCAAAGTAAAAGTCCCAGAAGTGTATTATTCAACTTTTTCCCATGGTCTAGTGTTAAAAATGTTAACAGAAGTATTGAAATAAATCGCAATACTTGTAGAATCGCAATACATATTGAATCGGCACCCAAGTGTCGTGATATTATTGAATCGGGAGACAGGTGAATCGTCCCAGCCCTGATAAAAAACATTAATAATGCTTTATTTTCTATGAGTATATTGTGAACATTGATAATAAACGTTTTGCTGATACATTCAGTATGATCAGTCTCTTCTTAGCAATGCTATCAAAAGATGTCAAACCCTACATCACCATGGGCAAAGAAACAGTGCCATCTACACAAACTCACCATATCAATACGGATATAAAACAAGCGAAAAGAAAAAAGATGCCAGAGCTCTGGACAGTATTTTAACACCATGAAGTCCTGATTCCTAAGCAGGAAGCGTGTGCTGTACTGTATGTGAAGAGTTTGTGTTCTTGCTGTATTGGTCAGGCTCGGTGTGCAGCGGGTCAGGAAGCCTCGCTGCTGTAAGGGACCTCAGGGTCTGCTGCCTCGACACTCGGCCACACAGGCCGACGGACAGGAGCAGCTCTTCCGCCTCACTGACAACATCCACTCTGAGTTGTGAGTCTCACTCATTTCACTACATTTTCCTACAGTGTGTGTGTATGTGTGTGTGTCTTATACCCCGATTACCTGCAGTTTCATCAGACTGACAGTTTGTCTTCTGTCTTGTTTCCCACACCAGCTTCATCGCCGTGGAGCCCATCGACAGCTACTGCGTCCTCATCTCCTCCAAAGTGGTCTACTTCCTGAGGCCGGGGGAGTATGTCGACCGCGAGGCCATCTTCCTGGAGGTTAAGTACGACGACCTCTACCACTGTCTGGTCTCTAAGGACCATGGGAAGGTATATGTGCAGCTCACCAAGAAGGCTGAGAGCACCAGCAGTGGCGTGGCCATTCCCGGCCCCTCCCACCAGAAACCCATGGTGAGGCACTCGTCTGACTACTCACTTCCCTCTACTGGAATCTCTCCATGCAGCTAGTTCTGGTGTTATTTGTCCAGGTTCTGAGATTTTGTGCCTCAACCCAATACTACGACGGAGTATTAAGGCCACATTGAGGGGTAAAAAATCCGAGATTTCGAGTATAAAGTCATAATATTACGAGAAAAAAAGTCGGAATTTAATGAGAATAAAATCGTACTATTTCAAGAAAAAAAGTCATAATATTATGAGAATAAAGTCATAACTTTACGAGAATAAAGTCGTAATTTAATGAGAATATTTACAATATTAATATTACGAGACTTAAATCCTAAAATTGAGGGAAAACATTTTTTTTTAGGAAAACATTTTACCAGCAACCAACAAAACGGGCGAGAGGACATAGAAAGATGAAATATTTGGTTATTTGTGAAACCTAAACTAAAGTATAACTTCACAAGATGCTCCACGTTCCTCATTTTCTGCTTTATTTTCACCTCTTTATTCTCATAATACTACAGCTTTTTTTTTAGTAAACTTATATATTAAGACATTAGTTTCATAATATTACAACTTTTTTCTCCTAAATCTATGACTTTATTCTCATAATATTAAGATGTATACTCATAATATTAAGACTTTTTTTCTCCTAAACCTATGACTTTATTCTCATTCTCATAATATTAAGACTTTATTCTCATAATATTACAACTTTTTTCTCCTAAACCTATGACTATATTCTTGTAATATTATGAATTTATTCTCGAAATTTCAGATATTTTTTTCCCTCAATTACTCCATCGTACAATACAATACAGTTGAATGGAATTTAGTTTTTGCCACTTTGAAAAAATGCAAAAGTTACGTTAAAGAAATTCAAAAGGAATGTGTTTCTCCAGAAACTGTCAGTAGGCAGGTTTCTATCCAAATGTATCATAAACTTTAACCGAAATTTCCTAAAAATCTACAAAAGAAAACACAAATGAAATCTTGTTTCCATCCAGTAATGCGATTATTTCCTCTTTGTCTGTCTGTCCGATCCCACTCTGATAATAATCCCTTAACAATCCTCTCCACAGGTCCATGTGAAGAGTGAGAGTCTCGCCATCAAAATCTCTCAAGAAATCAACTATGCCAAGAGTCTGTACTACGAGCAGCAGCTCATGCTGCCTGCCAGTGAGAACGAAGACTGCTTACTGCTCGAATCCTGATCACGCGACTTCTCTACGAAGGCGTCTGGAGGATCGCTAACTTTTCTTAAATCCCGTGAAGGTTGATGGCTCTTATTGATTTTTGTAGGCCTCGATATTTTAAAAGTGTTTGAAGTAAAGGGAATAGCCAGACACCTGTGCACTTGGTTTAGTCACATGACCCGATGTTTGGCAAAGCACATACATGCACATGAAAACATATGCAAGGAAGTGTAAGTTTGACTGTGTATATGTAGAAAACACTGGTTCTCTGTGTTTATATGACTGACATCCTACAGGTGTTCTATATGTTTGTGAATAGACAGAAATGTAAATAGAGCTACATACCAATACTATAAACTAGTGTACATACTGTATTAATTATAAAGTATGGATAATAATAACAAAAGCTGATAATGTGAAATGTAACAAAACTGCCTTTGCAACTCTATTTTGTGTATAAGAGACTATTAGTTGGGGAGGGAAGGGGGGGGGTGGTAATTGCACTGACACAGGGAGGGAATCAGAGGGCCCCCCTGATTCACACACACTGAAGCTGCCTGTCGTTGTCTCTGCCTTTTACAATCACAGACCTCCAGGTCTGACGTGTCTCTACTTTTATTTAACAACCCTTTTTTTAAAATGAGCCCGGTTCTTTCTACCCAGAGTCCTCCTCTAAAGGACAGTGTGCACTTCCTTCTAACCAGGCTTCACTTGTTGAAGAGTGTTGGTTTTGGTTTGGTGTCAGATGAGATTTTTCTTGAGCTGAGTTTGAGTTGTGTGTTGTGGAGGAGGAAGAGGAGGAGGAGGCGGAGGAGGAGGATTGGGGTTTCGGGACAGGCCTGTCAGAGAGGTAGTGGACTGCGGTGGATATGTGATCCTGTAAAATAACTTTCACGTAACTGGACACTGCTTCAAATAAAGCACCACAACTGCAGCCCGTCACTGTGTGAGACTTTTTATTTCCAAACTTGAATGTACAGTTAACCCTCTGAGACTCACAATAGACCCGTCTTTTTTTAGGGGGTACAGTGGGTCTTTAGGGGGAGATAGCAGGTCAACAGTAGATGTCACATAGAAGTGGTGTACATCATCTGAAAGCTGGGAACCTGAAGATTAATTTGAGATGCTGCTCAGCACTGTGTGTGAAGTTGTTCTAGTCATTAATGAAAAATAAACATGAATTAATTAAAATGATTTGTAAAGGTGTAAAAGGGTTTAGAACATGATGATAGAAGTATGTGATGTTCATCCCCATGCTCTATTATGTCTCAAGAGTTGTTGCAGCAATTTTTGGGATGATACCATTTGTTAAACAGATTTGGTGCTAAATGTAACCATTTTTTTTCCAATTGAGAATTGATAAATATTATCAATAATCCCTCCAAAATACCACATTAAGACACCAACACCTTGAGGAACACCATAGAGAAAGCCATGCTGTGATTTGGTATCAAAAACTTTTGACATTTTAGAATAGGAGAAAATAACACATTTATACTTCATTCAAAAAACAGCATGTGATTATCCTAAAGTGGGCATGTCTGTAAAGGGGAGACTCGTGGGAACCCATAGAACCCATTTTCATTCACATATCTTGAGGTCAGAGGTCAAGGGACCCCTTTGAAAATGATCATGCCAGTTTTTAATCGCCAAAATATAGTGTAAATTTGGAGCAGTATTTAACCTCTTTCGCAACAAGCTAGTTTGAGATGGTGCGTTATTAAGAGTTAACTTCAACAGCAATTCAGACATGTGTCCGAGCAGTTCTGAACACACATACAGACATTTTCACACTTGGAGTTAAATGTTTGTTTGCCTTGTTCAGGTTTGTTTTTAGCTGTACGTCTATTTCTGTGTAGCTACATGGAGAGCAATGAAAAACCAGAGTCACCTTCCTTATATGTGTACACATACTTGGCCAATAAAGCTGATTCTGATAATTGATGTACAGTTTAGGAGGCAGTTTGAGTTTAGACACACATAATTCACTAACAACACAATGGAGGTTTATGTTTTCAGTTTTTATTCCAGAAGATATATCATATAACAATCGGGGCTTACGTCAATGTTAGCTTCTCCAACAGGCTAACCTCACCTATACTTAATGTGACATTAACCAGGTTGTATGTTTTAGGTAGTTTAGCTGTCATTTTTCATTCACACCAAACGCAGCACAAGAAAGAACATATAGCTATTTTTTTTTTACCTGACATTATGTGAACACTACTTAAAGTATTGAGCAGAGAAATGGGTATACAAAAGCAGGATTTTCCTGAAAAACAATGTCATAGAAAAGTAATCCCTCTCAATTATCGCTGCCCTCTGCCTGTACTTTCTCATTTTGCTGTGCCCGGGACGTTTCTGAGGGTCAGCCTTTAAGCACCGGGTGTGTAGCCCCTACGTATGCGCAAGCGTGCATCCAAGAGGAAGTTACGACAATGGCAGACACGGCACCAGAAAGCACGAGAAACGGCAAGCGGACGAAGCTCGTTCCAAAACGAATGAATCTGGGGTTGGCTTTCGCTTTCACTGCCGTATGTAGGGTGACCACGATTTCAAACCCCCAAACCGGGACCCTTAAAGGGACTATTTGCAACTTTCAGAATTGCTTATTAACAGCGACACCTGTGGCCGTGAAATCAACGAAAGTCAGCGTCAGGCTCGCGCTTGCTTGCTCTAAATATACCTGAACGAGCATCGCTCAAAACAGTGAGGAGACACACGTCAGCTAAAACCACAATATCACTCTATATTTCAGCTGCTTGGCAGTAATGTTAGCTGACCAGACTAAAGTCTCTTCATGAACATGATTTAGATCTGATCTTAGTGTTGGCTCTTCCTGCCTCAGCACAGGCTGATGCAGCGGGGCTCTGCAGCGTGTCTCCCTGCTCTCTCCGGCTGCGGGCGGAGAGAGCAGGAAGACACCGGCACCCGGTCGGTAACGAGACAACAACGTTACTCGCTGAGGAGCTGCGTCACTTCACAAGACACGGGAAACCTCTGTTGGTCTGGAGGAGCTGCAGCATTTATTTCTGCACGTACATCCACTAGATATTCTCAGAGGTAAACTAACTCTTCTGCAGTGTGGAGTGAGCGCGTGTTCACGTCTAGAGGTGTAGCGAGCTGAGCGAGAACGTGCGCGCTGTCTGAGTGAAGGAAGGCAGGCAGAGGAGGAGAGGCAGCAGCCACACGCGAATGCGCATATGCGAGCGATGTGAGCGCGCATATGCGAGCGCGCATGTGTGACGACCCGCTACATTTATACGCTTAAAAAGTTACAAACAGTCCCTTTAAGTGTATACCGCACGTTCATGCACACACACGTTCATGCGCATGCACATGTACGCGCTAATATGCACGCACCATAGGCATTAGGATGGCTAACTTGGCGCACCTGTGGCACATTTGAGCACAGGGTGGGATCAGAAAGATGACAATATAATAGGGGAGTGCATTAGAGGATGAGACAATAATGACTCATCACATTCACTACTTTCTCCCCCTTTAATCACAGGGCTCTCCCCTTCATGACGCACTGAAAGTTTGAGAGTCCTGTAGAGAGGTTCCCTCAGAGGAAACTTATTGTTGTCTGGGATTACAGAAATAATTTTTCAGCTTTAGTTTTGAACCCAAATAATCTGTATCACATCATGTTATCATGTTGCTCACCACAGCCACAGGCCTTGAAGGAGGCAATAATAGTACTCTTGTGGTTATGTTTTCACCGACTATGGTTTGTTTGTTTGTTTGTTTGTCTGTCTGTCCGTCTGTTTGCAGGATTACTCCAAAAGTTTGCAATGGATTTGAATGACATTTTTTGGAGGGATGGGGTGTGGCACAATGAACAATCCATTCGATTTTGGTGGCGATCCGGATCATGATCCAGATTCAGGAATTTTGTTACGGATTCTGATCAGCCACAACATTAAGACCACAGGGTATGACACATGCGCAGTGTAACTGATGATGCGTTGATGACACGTGACGAGACATTGAGGTGCGGGAGCTGCTGGCCGTCCGCGGTGAGAAAGAAAAAAATCGGTAGATGACGGGATGAGAGACAACGTAGTGTAACGTTATACAGACATAACAAGGCTGCTGAATGAGAGAGGCATCCACCGATACGTTACACGGAAACACACCGTATTTCCGTGTAAGGTAGCGCCAGCTGTGAGCCAGCTGTGAGCTGTGATGTTTATAAAGTCAGGCACCTTGGAGGAGGTCTGCGCTCTCTGAGTGCCATTCTAGTAATTCCAAATTTGGAGTTCAGAGGACATTTTGGCCAAGATGGAGACACCGGGTGGAAGACTGACAGGAATGGATGGTCCTGAGTGGAGCGAAAAGTTTTAAGTGATTCACAATTTTTCACCTGCACGCCTGTTGATGTGCAGAAGAAACTGTGTAGAGTAATTAATCATAGTATAATATTGATATCATTATTTTAACTGTGGT
>CAKAOI010025961.1:0-66251 GCA_916701655.1 Sebastiscus albofasciatus | reverse complement strand
TATTTATGATTAAAATAATAAATTGTACACCAGTAACTTGGTAAAAAATCTCCAAAATTAATAGAATTCTTATTTATTATTAAAATAATAAATCATTCTCCAGCAACTTGGTAAAAAAAAAAAAAAAAATTAATTGATCCATTGTCACCGATACCCGATCCAGCTATCGGAGTCAGTATCGGCCCGATATCTGATGCAGTATCGGTATCGGTGCATCCCTACTATCTACATCAGCAAAGTGTGCAAGTTGAAATGTTTTGTTCTTTAATAAAAAAAAAAAAAATTTAGGTAGTTAATGTGCAAATGATGGTGGAGCTCATTTGGGTATCTTAATCCAGAATTTATAAATTGATTTATACATTATATTATCTATAATATAATCCTAATAACTAATGTTATCCAAACAAATGTCGTTGAGTTAAAAGTACATATTTCCCTCTGAGATGTAGTGGAGAAGAAGTAGAAAGTAGCACAAAATAACAGTTAATCAAATAAAGTACAACAATAGCCTCAAAAATGCACTTAAATGGAGTCATTTTAGTGGCTTCTTATTAGTGTACTAATGTGTGTGTACATTTTCTAACACTTGCACAAAAGAACACACACACACATAGCATGTTCAGCATTTACAGACTCCCACTGGTAAATATATGGAGGCATGCACTAGTAAATATATGGAGGCATGCACTAGTAAATATATGGAGGCATGCACTAGTAAATATATGGAGGCATGCACTGGTAAATACATGGAGGCATGCACTAGTAAATATATGGAGGCATGCACTAGTAAATATATGGAGGCATGCACTAGTAAATATATGGAGGCATGGACTAGTAAATACATGGAGGCATGCACTGAGGATGACACCAGCTAGTTGATTTATATATTATATTAATAAATAACTAATGTTATCAAACACTTGAGTTAAAAGTACATATTTCCCTCTGAGATGTAGTGGAGAAGAATTAGAAAGTAGCACGAAATAACAGTTAATCAAGTAAAGTACAACAATAGCTTACCTCAACAATGCACTTAAGTGTGCACGTGTGCACACTTAATTGTAGTGGCTTATTATTGGTATACTACAGTGTGTGCACATTTTCTAACACTTGCACAAATTAACACACACACATAGCATGTTAAGCATTCACACACTCTCATTAGTAAATAAATGAAGGCATGCACACTCTCACTGGTAAATACATGCACACTTTCACTGGTAAATACATGGAGGCATGTGATGCACTGAGGATGACACCAGCTGGTTGGCTGCAGAAAGCTGCACAGTCTGCGCGCCTCTGCGGATGCGCGTTCACAAACCTTCCGGTCTATCAAAGTAGGTGATACCATGTAGTTTAAACTCTCAACTTTATCTCTATAAAACACAACCTGTGGGTCTGTGGGTTTATATCTATGAGCTCCTGTTACTCAGACACTCTTTAATAAACTGCTATATTAATATATACAAGGTGGAGACACTCACCTTTGGTTTTTCATCAGCCATGGTCACTTCTTTTGGCGCTTCTCTACGCTGCACACACAAAGAATACGGGTGCGCGCACGTGCTCGCTCCCGCTTAAATTATTCCAACAGAACGTGCGCGGTCACGCTGCGGTGCGCGTCCACAGTGCAGTGCTCTGAGTGGCTGCGGGGAGTCACGTGGGTGGAAGCGCGCTCTGGGCATGGGCGGGAGAGTCACAATGCGCGTCACAGAGGCAGTCTGCTGCACATGCACGCGCACAGCGATGTTGTTCTTTTGTTGTTCAGGTTTGTGGAGCTTCTTCTCCTGCAACATGTATCCTCTCAGCCTGCAGAGTATGCATCAGTGTTGCATGGTTCTGTTAACACCTCTGTATGGTGCAAAACACATGCTGGAGATGTTTCATATGCACTTTTGTTCTTCTTCTTTTTTTTAACCCTTTACATCCCAGCGGCCATCTTGTTTTTCCTGTCCTATGATGAAGATGAGCTACTATAATAAATTAATATTTTTTACATGTCAACAAAGTGTGCATTTGCATATAAATCAAATAAAAAACACTGAATCTTAACATAATATAGTGAAAATAGTTGGATGTTTGTACGTGGATAACAGACAATTAATAATGAATTAACTTACTATAATGAATTAATATTTTTTACATGTCAACAAAGTGTGCATTTGCATGCAAATCAAATAAAAACACAGATTCTTAATCTAGTGAAAATAGTTGTATGTTTGTATGTGGATAACAGACAATTAATTGCCTCCCTCTTCTATGTGAACCCAGTTCTCCCAGAGCTTAACATATATTAATCACATTTTGTTAATATATTCATTATGTAATTTTTTTTCAATATTATATTTATTGTCTTTTGTTCATTTTGAAACAACAGAACAAACATTCACAAACATTCCCAATAATAACATTTTCAGTACAAAGAAACCTAACAAACCTAATATTAATATAAACTAAGCCAGTATAGATATAGGAAAAACATATTATATACATAAAATAGATAAATAAGTAAAAAGAATATACACCTGTAAAAATTTTTAATTAAAAACAATAAAATAAAATAAAATCTATTTATATATACATATATATACTGTATACATATATACATACATATATACACACAAAGTACATACACATACAAAAACACATATAATTAATTAAAAAAATCAGTGTAATTATGTAATTTTTAGTTATGTATGTTGGGACAAAACCACATCATGAGCCAAGATAAGATAAGATAAGATATTCCTTTATTAGTCCCGCAGTGGGGACATTTGCAGTGTACAGCAGCAAAGGGGATATATAGTGCAAAAAAACAAGATGCATCAGCTAACACAGTAAAAAAGAGCTAAACAAAGTGTAACAAAATATAAACCATTTAAATAGAAGGAAGTATAAAAATAGGAGCAGAATATACAGTATTGACAATAAACAGACTATTAACAAAATTGCACAAGTGGAAAATGATAATGCACAGTGAGGATGTTATCAAGAGCTTGTTATCCTTAGAACATTTTAAAAGGAAATTATCATCACATTTATTTAATGATGTCTAATTATCTTTTGATATGTTTAGATATATTTTCTTATGTATTTCTTATATATGTATTTCATTGTTTTTATTGGATTGTTTCCCACTGTTTGGTAAGGTTTTTCTGCACATTTTGTGTACTTCTTGTTGTTGTTTAACTTTTGTTGTATTTTTATCTTCCTTTTTTGTTATTGTTTTTTTTTTTCTCCTGGCGTTGGTGGGAGGACCTTTGTATAAATAAGCCTGTGAGCTTCTTGACCTCTCCTGACACATTTCTTGTTTTTTTTTTCATTGACTGGATTTTGTGCAGTTTTATATATGTGCAAATAAATAAATAATAAAATTGAATGAATGAATGAATGAATGAAATTTCACCTGAAAATATCAGATTATTATCAGGTTATTGTCAGGTTATTATCAGGTTATTGTCAGGTTATTATCAGGTTATTATCAAGTTATTATCAGGTTATTATCAGTTTATTGTCAGGTTATTATCAAGTTATTATCAGGTTATTATCAGGCTATTATAATTTTTTTGGTGTGTAAGTGGTCTACTGGGATTGCCTACCTCTTCTATGTGAACCCAGGCTCCCAGAGCTTAGCATGTATTAATCACATGTTGTTAATATATTCATTAATTATGTGATTTTTTAGTAATAAAACCACATCATGAGCCAAAACACAGCAGATGAAAAAAAAACAAAAAACACTGTACAGGCAGGAGGAAGGACAGCCCTGCCGTTACGTCATCACTCCGCACCGTTAGGGGCTTTTGAATGAACCGAGGCGCGTAAGCAGCAGAGCACCTGCAGCTCATGCTTCATGTCGTGTTTAGAGTGTTTACAGCTGAATAGTTGGTCTTTTATATCCTGTTGTGTTGGTAATATCGTTCCCTGATGGAGGAGTTAGACGTTGAGCCGGCTGTAACGGTGAGAAACAGACAACTTTACTCTTTATTCTGCCTCTGAACAGCGATGCTAACAAGCTAACTGCTAACAGCCAACAGCAGAACTAAACTAGTCTCATCTGGATAAACTGAGTTATGATGTAAACACAGAGGTTATTAAAGGTTATTAACAGAAATACACACGTCTTAAAACATGTAGAACACAATAGATACCACGATAGAAGGTTAGTTCGTTATAAAGTATTCACACTTTGAATTATGGGCAGAGTTTAGGTACAATTTAAGTTAATAAAAGGTTGGAAATATGGTTTGACTGCAAAAATGATACATATATATATATATATAATGATATATATATAATGATATATATATATGTGTATATATATATTATGCCTGTACTAACACATAATGTCTAACTGAAATAGTCTTTGTGAAATTCTCAATTGCAATCATGCATTGGAAAATGTTGTCATGTAAAATTATTATTATTATTATATTTAATTTGATTATTATGCCTGTACTAACACATAATGTCTAACAAGTCTTTGTGCAATTTTCAATGAAGTTGAAATCATGCATTGGAAAATATTGTCATGTTATTATTAATATTTAATTTGAATCTTTCCATCGATTTTTTTGGTGGATAATTTCAGTGTAATGACCCACAGAACGTGTGTCAGACATATTAAAGGTTATTAACAGAAGTACATACGTCTTAAAACATGTAGAACATAATAGATACCATGCTAGAAGGCTAGTTAGTTAGAAAGTATTCTAACTTTTAACTATGGGTAGAGTTTAGGTACAATTTAAGTTAATAAAAGGTTGGAAATATGGTTTGACTGCAAGAAGTGCCCGAGACACAACCTATTTTATTATGACACATAATGTCTAACAAGTCTTTGTGAAATTCTCAATGAAGTTGCAATCATGCATTGGAAAATGTTGTCATGTAAAATTATTATTATTATTATATTTAATTTGAATCTTTCCAATCTCACCTTTTTAGACCTGCTTTTAATGTGTAATTAATATTGTTTGTGTTATATCTTTTTTATGATGTCCTTGTTTTATGATCTATGCAAAGTGTCTTTGAGTTTTTAGAAAAGCGCTATATAAATAAAATTTAGCATTATTATTATTATTATTATTATTATTATTATTACTACCTGTTTTTTGTGGATAGTTTCAGTGTAATGACCCTGTCTGTCTGTCTCTCTTCTTTAAATGCAGAACATCCCTGCAGCCGGTGATGGGAATCATTTGGGGTTTGCATGGGGTCCAGGCGACATCCTTGCGTATGAGACCCTTTACAAAGCATCCGGTATGTGTGGATATCGATTGGAAGCCTCTCTCTCCATTTTATCACCTCTTACCTAATGTCATTCCGTTGTTGCTGTGTGTATTTCCAGGTGCTAAAGGATCAGGTTCCCCCTTCATCCACGAGGTCAGAAAAGATGAGGACATATATTCCCCCATTTTACGCAAACTCTTCAATGAGTCCCATCACATCTTTGTTGGCCTGCAGACGATTAGAGAGGACCTCCCTAGCAAGAACAAAAAACCACAGTAAGACTCACCTGATGGCTCTCTTCCTGTGCATGTCACCGTATTGCTCTTCAGTGACATACATCTTTTTCCCATGATGATTGCATAATCATGATTTGTTTGTGTCTTGCTCCTTAGATTTGTCAGCATCAGTAAAAACTATAGATCTGTGATACGAGCCTGTATGGAGGAGCTTCAGCAAGTTGCAGGTCAGAATTTTGAAAGATCGTTTTAATATTTTTTGTCTTCAGTGTGATTACACGGGAATAATCAAATGTGCATTCCTCTCTTTTCTGCAGTTTCTACTAAAGATACAGAAGTGGCCACGCAATATGGAAACCAGGTATAGTACCACCATACAAATATGTTGCATAATTTATGATAACAAGAACATTTTATTTAAAACACTTCCTTAGTAGCTACAGTGAGTAAAGGGACAATTAATGCTACGGTGCTAAGGCAGAGGAATGAATATTAATTGTTGACACTGTCCTCCTAACCTCAGTCTCTGTGTTGGTGTTACAGGTGTCCATTCTGTTGGCCATTGAACTGATCTGGAATCTGTGTGAAGTGCTGTTCATCGATGCTGCTCCTGGTTAGAGTTTGACTTTGTGCTTGTATCTAATCTCCCTTTGTATGTATTTTATAACATGACATTTACTTATGTGTGTGTGTGTGTGCATGTGTGTGTGTCCTCAGCGGGTTCCCTGTTGCTCCACCTCCTAGACTGGGTGAGGTTACACAAGGCTGATGTGGACGAGAAGGCCAGAGAAGTGCTGCAAAGCGAGAGCCCTGCTGAGCACCACGACTACTGGGATGTGGTAGGTGCAGCACACACACACACGCACACACGCACACACATGTTTACGTCTTTGAAACTCTAAGCTATGTGCACACCTAGCTCTGATTTTTTGTGTGAAATCTCAGTTATCACTTGCTTTGTGTCTGGGCTGTGCAGGTGGTGAGTTACGTGCTGCAGGGCAGGTTGGAGGAAGCCAGACAGATGCTGGTGAAGCAGGCCACCCTGCAGCCTGCTGCCAGGAACATGTACAAACTGATGGACACTCTGCTCAGCAAGATGCCCTTCTACAATGTAAGATCATCTCTCAGTGGTTTATCTCAATGTGTAGCTTTAGTCTGCCTTGGCAAGATGATGATTTACGGCATTTAAAGTGACCATATACTTTCACCTTTTTAAACTTTCTATGTCAATGATCAGCCTGGCGGCACCCAGACGCTGACAGAGTTTGATGTGAAGTGGAGACACTGGCACCAGGAGGTGGACCGCTGCCTGCAGGACAACTCGTTCGCCAGCAACCAACACCTGGAGATCATCTGCAGGGTCAGTAGCCCTCGCTGCCGTCCATCTGCTTCTTACATGCACAGAATATGTAACTTTATATCTGTAGTGTACTGTACATGTGATTAGAAGTCCTGTTTAAGACATTAGTCACACACCTTTTCCCACCTGTAATTTTAGATCCTAGTGGGGGATGAAGACACGCTGCTGGAGCACAAGGAGCGACTGAGCACCTGGTACCACTTCCTGGTCACCAGACTGCTCTTCAGCCACCCAACAGTCAAACCCACAGAGTTGCACTACTATGCACAGGTACGCTACACTAACTGCTGCTGCACCGCCCAGTATTCATGTTCACTGCTACTACTTTACTGTTATTTACTGTGTGTGTGTGTGTGTGTGTGTGTGTGTGTGTGTGTGTGTGTGTGTGTGTGTGTGTGTGTGTGTGCACTGCAGTCATGCATGACGATGTTTCTGGACTCGCGGAGCGTCCCGGAGCCTCTGGACAGCATCTTACTGGCTGCCTTTGAGTTCGACATCCACCAGGTCATCAAGGACTGCAGGTAACATGCAGAATTACATCCACCTATAAGTACATTATATACATTACACATAAGCGACGTGCGTGTTTATGCCTACAGTCTATAAACTTTTAACCCTTTTGTTTCTCTGCAGCATCGCTCTCAACAACTGGTGGTTTGTGGCCCATTTGACAGATCTGTTGGATCACTGCAAACTCCTCCAGTCTCACAATCTACAGTAGGGACTCTGTTTGGTTGTGTTTGTACTTGCAAACACTTTTAATCTGGAGATAACAAGATTAAAATGTATTCATCTAACATCTACCATGTCATTCTGGTGTGTGTGTGTGTGTGTGTGTGTGTGTGTGTGTGTGTGTGTGTGTGTGTGTGTGTGTGTGTGTGTGTGTGTGTGTGTGTGTGTGTGTGTGTTTGTTTTCAGCTTTGGCTCCAACTTGAGAGAGTTTCTCCTGTTAGAATATGCCTCTGGTCTCTTCACTCATCACAGGTATGCTTATCTAAAAGTATGCTAATTATCCTATAGGGAAATGAATTAGTGTCTTTAATTACTGTGTTCATTTAAAGGTTTACATAAAGTATGAAAACTTGCCTCTACAAATGCCTCATCTTATAGGATGTTTTGTGTGTGTGTGTGTTCAGTCTGTGGCAGCTGGCCGTGGACTACTTCGACCACTGCCCAGAGTTTGGCCGCGTCTACCTGGAGCTGCAGATCGAGCGCGTTCCTTTAGACACGGAGCGCAAAGCCCTCAAGGTGCTCAGGATCTGTGAGCAGAGGCAAATGTCAGAGCAAGGTAGCGTTTTTTTTTTTTTTCTCTAGTATGCACCTGTCTTACACAAACATTCATACAGTCGTGTGTCCGATGCGGCAGGGACTTAAAACCTTTTAACGTCTCGTCCTCATCCAGTGCGGAGTATCTGTAAGATCATGGCTATGAGGGCCTTGAGGAACAACAGACTGGGCTCTGCTCTCTCCTGGAGCATCAGGGCCAAAGATGCTGCCTTCGCCACTCTCATTTCAGAGAGGTTAGTTCCCTCAACAATACAACTCATTCTTCAAGATGTTTCTGAACACACCGCTCTGCGGCTGTGCTGGAACTTTAGCAGAATAATCTGCACAGAATCTCAGCACTGAAACTTCAACTTCAACAAACTCAGAGTTAAGATGAATCTTGTGAGATGATATTTCTTGAGTAAAGACAAAAAAGTAGCATGAGTAATCACATGTGGTGTGAAAGCACTTTGTTGTGAGGTTGTTTCTTTCCAAGTGGTTTTAAAAGTGTGTGTGTGTGTGTGTGTGTCAGGTTTCTACAGGATTACTGCACCAAAGGGACCTTCTCTGATTTGGACCTGATAGACAACTTGGGTCCAGCGATGCTGCTCAGCGACAGGCTCACTTTCCTCGGTATGAACACGCGCACACACACACACACACACACTGTAGCATTTTGCAGCACTGCTTCAACTTGTGACTCTCGAGTTCAATTCATACATCAAGCGAGGGGACGTTCAGTCAGGGCAGATTGTCTCCTGGACCGCTCCCCTTCTAGTCTCTTTTAGAGAGTCACATGAGACTCAGACACAGAGACGTGTGTGCACACAGAGATATAAATAAAGCGATGTGCTGCTTAATGCAACAGCATGTGACAGCGTGATGAACTGGAAGAATATCAGTGGAAGTAGATGAACCATTGATATAAAAAAACCTTCTTTAGATACAAGTTAATTTGAAGAAATGTCTTTTCTATGGATTGTGACTTATAGTAGACTGCTAGTTTGTAAATAGATCTATATATTTATTAAGAAATCATACAGAGTTCATGACTCAAAGTGTTTGATGGGTGTCAGAGATGTCTGAAGCACCGCGGGAGGAGCAAAGACAAACAGCTGTTTACTAAAAGCAGATTAGTTGTAAATAAAGAGTGTGAACAATTCAATCGCAGTCTGAAAACTCCCTTTTAATTCTCAGGGAAGTATCGCGAGTTCCACAAGCTGTACGGAGAGAAGCGCTTCAGCGAGGCGGCCAAGCTGCTGCTCTCCCTCATGACGGCTAAGATCGCCCCCCGCAGCTTCTGGATGACGCTGCTGACCGACGCCCTGCCGCTGCTGGAGCAGAAAGAGGTCAGTCACCGTGCACAAAGTCTGCGCTACACTGTGGGCTTGTCTTATTGTTATAATCATAAGATATTGTTGCTGTAAAGACATGTAACCAAGTAGCATTACAATATGAAACTGATTTCTTTAGACAAAAATCTGTTATTTTAAGACACCAAACATCAGAGACAACACATGATGAAGCAACTAAGGATTATTTTCAATATGGATTAATCTGCCTATTCTTTTCTCAGTTCATCATTTGGTCTATAAAACATCAGAAATCTGTGAAAATGTCCATAATAATGTGTAAAAATGTCTTGATTTGTCAGACTAACACATTATAATAGTTATATTTAGTATCAGACACATTTTCAGTGTGATCACCTTTTAGTTGCATAATTGATACAGCTGATTTACAGCAGATTCACTCATTCATCTGTTTATTTGAGCGTATTCCTGTCAGGGAATTGTCTTTTAGTGAAAGAGAACTTTTCCCTCTTTACTTCATGTGTGAGACTGGATAACAAAACATGTCTGATCATGATCCTGATCATGCGTACTAGTCTCAAGACTAAATCTTAAGAGTCTTTTGTCACATTTTATTTTATAAAGTATACTTATTAAGTTAGATATATGGGGACTGTTTTGAACTAAAATGTGTCTTTGTTTGTCGACTGTTTAGGTGATCTTCTCAGCAGACCAAACCCATGAGCTGATGTTCTGTTTAGAGGAGCTCACCAGCTCTCTGAACACCACAGCTGGCGGCACAGACAGGCCCATGCAGGTTCGCATCATCTCCTCATACAGACCTAATCCTGCTCTGATGATGCAACAATTTACTCAAACTCTTAAAGACATACAATCCTCTCCACTAACTCATGCGAGTGTATTTGTCATTTCAGGATGAAGACATCGAGCTGACCAAAGTGGAGCTCCTGAGACTCGCTCTGGCCAGGAACCTCGCCATGGCCATAGTCAAAGAAGGAACCGTGGAAGCGTGAATAAAGAAACAAAGCTCTTCTGTATTTTTAGTTTTTTTTTTGTATTGTACATAAAGTTCAAGTAATCGAAATGTGCTCTTTGATAATAAAACACTTTTCATGACGCACGTTGTTGTAAAGTTCAATAACCTCCGAAAACATCAGAAAGTCCATTGAAAGAAATATTTATTTTTCTTCATGTAGCGAACAAATGGCACATCATCCAGTATGTACAGACCTAGAGCTCTCCCAAAGTCTACACGTCACATGTTCACGTCACTTGTCGTACAACAAAACGATAGGTACATTACATACTATGTACATTAAACACACGCTTCTTCTGTACGTCCCACATGATGTCGAGCTGAGGGCGACTAGAGGAGGGATCTAAAGGGTGGACTGATTTATGTTCCACTTCGTCCCTCCGCTGCTGAACACGCTCGTTATCTGCCTGATGACAGATTTCCCTTTCAAATTTAAATTCCGATTTTTCACATTTTCGAGGTTCAGTGATGCACTGAAATACTAAAACAGAAAATAATAATAAATATGACAAAAATACTCCCAATACTGACACTGGTAGAAGATCTTTAAATACAGAACAGAAATATGCTAAAACCATGACTGAAATATCACCTTTCATTTCTTTTCAAAATAAAATCACATGAAATAAAACCAGTTGGGACTCGGTAGACTCAAGTCACAACAATACAGTATATTCACAATAAAAAATGAACCTTCTGAAGTGCAGTTGGTTGCCTTTATAGCAGAAAATGAACTAGTGTTGGTCCACTAATTTAAAATAGGGCAACGTTAACTAATCTTAAATCTTGATGGCTGAAATAATCAGTTCAGTACTTTTGACTGACTGTAATAGATGACGTTTCTGGATATATTCAAGTATCTTTGTGGGCTAAGCGAGTGCTCAGCCAGAGGAATAAATAAATAAAAGCACAACCGTTGTATCTTCGGCTCTTAGTTTCTTTTAAAAGTAGTTTTGTTCAGTAGGGCTGAGCTCTGATGCGTTCGTTATTTATAGTACATTCAGATCTGTTATATTCATCTTGGGGATTATTTATCTTAATACCGTCGACCTGTAAACACCACGGCTGTCTCCCTTGCCAGCGTGCATCTTTAGTTTGTTAGCTATCTGCAGGAACATATACGAGCACTGTATAAATACAACTTTAGTGTCTGCTGTTAACTTCTCACTGCCAGTAAAAGAAATAACAACGATAAGGAATGTGAAGCTGCCACCTTCCTCTCCTTCCTCTCCTTTCTCTCTGGGATGGATGTGAACACACACACACACACCCCGTCATGGAGCATGAACCGGTCTGACCCACTTCTATAGGTGACCCCACATGTCTGTGGGGGGGAACTGGTCGACCTCTCCGACCTCGTTGCACAGACGGTCTCCTAGTGTGAAAGCCAGCTTGTAGCGCAGACGCACCTTCTCCTGTGAACACAAACATCTTTTAGCATCATCAGCAGCATCAGGACGGTTCTTTGTGGTTTGTGTATTTACGTCCTTAAAGGTGCAGTGTGTAGGATTTGACGGCATGTAGTGGTGTGGTTGCAGATTGCAACCAACTGAGTGCCCCTTCGCTCACTCCTCCCTTTACAAGACTGTGGTAACGTGAGCCGCTGTGTCAACGCCGATCGTCTTGCTCAGAGGTCATCCTTAAGGAGCAACGGAAGTCAGACGGCGGCTGGCGGTACCACGGTTTAGTACTCTGCAGCTCACGTTACCGCAGTTTCACAAGCGTGTCAGAGAACTACGGTGGCCTTCAAGTAACATAAAAACATGAAAGAGTCTCTCTAGAGCCAGTGTTTGGTTTGTCCGTTCTGGGCTACTGTAGAAACATGGCGGCCGACTCTGTGAAGAGGACTTGCTCCTTATGTAAATTAGATATAAAGGGCTTATTCTAAGGTAACGAAAACACAACGATTCTTAGTTTCATGTGATTATACACTGATGAAAACATAGTTATTAATATCATATTCCATTTCTGGAAACAGATCCCATGAAACGTTCCTTTCAGTGTTACTGTGTGAGCTACCTTGGTTGGGTTGGCCAGCAGCATGATCTGGGTGATGGAGGCTGGAGGTAGGATCGGGTTAAACGGTGCCAGTTCTGTTCCTGATGGAGGCTGCAGCTTCACCTTCATGGACTGGTGGAGGATGAAAGGAGGAGTCAGCGCTGAATTTTTATGCTTTTATTGAAGGATAAATTCACACCTTCCTTGCTGAAGGTGGCCGAGGGATAGTAACACAAAAAGTGTCATTTGATTTGACTAATTTAGACGGCTGAAGCCTCATATCAGCTGGATAGCAGATAAAAGAACACATGAATGAACAGAGGGACGCGTGTCTCTACCTTGGGCACGGCGGCTTGCAGTACCACGTTGTGAACAAGCAGGGGCGCCGTATTGAGCATGGACACCACCATCACCAACACGTCAGGCCTGCCGGGGGGACAGTCGGATGCGAAGTTGAGGAGCATGCGAACGCTGTCCTTATCGTAGGCCGTCACAGGCAGCACTTTACCTGAGGACAGACAGGACACACAGCCAATCAGGAGTTAGGTACATTTTTTAACAATTTGTCCATTAACCGGTCGTCCTCCTCCCTCCTGTCCTGTCCTATCCTTACTCGGTCTGATGGCCTCCAGAGGGACGTGCACGTTGCTCAGGGAGACGTCTGCGGCTCTGGCCGGGCTGCCCTGGAGGGGAGGGTGGCAAGGGGACAGAGAGCGGAACAGCGGGCTGCCCGGAGCCGAGCTCAGGCTCTGGACCTTGACGTGGGACAGAGCAGGAGAGCCGGGGATCACAGCCTGGAGGAAAGAAGGTGAGGAGGGAGAGCCGTGCCCGGCTATGAGGGGTGCTGCAGGCATCCCAAAGCTGTTTCCTCTGGCCGTCATCTGGACGGACAAACTGAAAATCACATTTATAGAACGCTATGAGACCTTAAAGTACTGTAGACTGGTCAAATAAGAGCACTACACAACATACATCCTCAAACCTGTCAAACACATAATAATAATCATAATAATAAATATCATAATGAGAGGACATTCTGTGGAAACATCCTGTGTTTGATATCACTCAAACACTGCAGACGACTCGGTACCTCTTGTGATCTGAGAAGCCCATCATGGCGAGGTCCTGCAGGTTCTGGAGACTGTTTGTGGCAGCAGCTGGTTCAGGTGGAGGCACCGCTGGACCTGAATAAGCTGCACTGCCAAACAGGTCCACACCTGAAGCTGGAGCCTGCAGAGGAGACGAGGAGACGAGGAGACGAGGAGATCATTTACTCTCGACTAAACAAGCTGCGGTTGTTTGGTTCAAGTTGCTAAGATGTAGACATACCTGCAAGGAAGTCCACTGATCAGACAGCTCGTTCAACTTGGGTTTCTGTTGAATGCTCAGAGAGGTAGGGGGGTCGTTCAGTCCTGGAAGAAGGTAAACATGTTTGTATCGCCAAAAGAGAGAACATATTTCATCTTTAATATTTATTTGAAGTTGTTTTTAGAGAGCTTTAAAAGGTGCTGCTGGTAGAGAGCCAAGAGCAAATTGTTCCTTTAACTCACTAAGTCACAATGGGGGGGGGTATAGTACCTAGAGACAGCAGCTCATCGTCGAGGAGAGAGAGAGCAGCGGAGGCCTTGTCGAGGGGGGGGTGACTCGGGCTGCTGCTCTGGCTGCCGTGGGAGCCGGCCAGGCGTTTGGGAGGAGGAGGCAGGACGGGGATGGGGGAAGCCGTGGGATTGGTGGAGACGAGATCAGCGGGCTGGAAGTGAAGGGCGGCGGGCGGGAAGTGAGGGGCGGCGGGCTGAGGAGGGCTCGGAGTGTCGAGGCCGGCGAGGTCGATCAGCGTATCTGTGGTCTCTGTTGAGTGAAGATCGATACCAGCAGCTGGATTGATTATGATGGAAGGATATCTCTTTTTTTTTTTATGTAAAATGAATAATTACAGGACATCTCTCACCACTCTCGCTGTGACCAGCGGTAGAGCGAGGCTCCTCGCTGTCACCGTTGATGGGCTGCCCCTCAACGATCTTCTTGTAGGAGTTGATGACCCTGGAGAGGTCGTCGCTGGCCTGCAGGATGTCACCTGAGGGGTCACCGGTTACAGGTCACACACGGTGAAATGTCAACAATGGGCTTCTTCAGAGAGAGACAAAATATCAAACAATCAAACCTAAACTGGTGTCATTGTCCTCCGTCTCCGTGGCAATTTTGAAAGCAGCACGCCTCAGCTTGTCACAGCGCTCGTAGAGTTCCTGGAAGGAAACACAAAGGAGGCGCTGTGCAGTTTAAATGCAGCTGGAATTTCAGTTAAGTCAGTTTATTGACTTAAACATCATAATGCAAACATGGAAAATAACTTTAAAATCAAATCATTTCATATTTGTTGCACTTTAGAACCCCAAATCATGTTAGGTCACTAAGTGCACGGACACACACCTTAATAATGTCCCTGTCTGAGTCGGTGGAGCTGTCTTTATTGTAGTGGGACAACATCTCCGTCAGCAGCTTCACGTTGATGTTCACCTCCTCCAGAGTGTGGATACGCTTCGTAACCTTCTGCACACGAGCCTCGTCCTGACAAAAACAACACACAATGTTACTGTGAACTACATATTCAAATGTCATGTCATATATGAGACATACTACAGTAGTTTATTACACGGCTTTGTTGAATATTCAATTCTGCTTGGTCAATCATGGTCCGTTATTTCTTTATAACAGACCGTTGCTATGTATAACAGACCGTTGCTATGGCCACAGTTCTGATGTTGGACTCTGGAGGACCATTTTTGTGTCAATTGTTGATTTCTTAAGCCAGTAGCCGTGTAATAAGCGGGATAATGTACAGCTAGCGGGTCATTGTTGGGGAATAAACCCCGACAGGGCGATGCAGGACCCCAACGCGAAGCAACAAGCAACAATGATCGGCTCGCTGCACATTATCTCTACATAGTACCGCCATGGCAGAATCTCTAAGCCATTTCTTGAGTTCCCTTAGCAGCAAGCAGTGGAAGACATACAGCTCTCTCTTACCTCTTTCACCATGTTTTTGATTAATCTGTTGGCTTCCTGGAGATCCTCTGGGTTTTTACTCCGGAGAAGCTCAGCAAGCAGCTAAACACACACACACACACACACACACACACACACACACACTTAGAACTGCATCATTGTAGCGACCTGTCAATCACAAGGTAGCCCCGCCCTAAAGCATCCCCTGCTTTATGGTCCATCTGACTCTAAATGGGACCATCATTTACTAAATGAACATCATGCTGTATTGAAAAAGACTTGAAACTAGAGATTGAGACCATAAACTCATGTTCACAATGTTTACTGAGGTCAGAAATCAAGAGAGAAGTAGGCTCATTTTCTCATAGACTTCTATACAATCACACTTCTTTTTGCAACCAGAGGAGTCGCCTCCTGCTGGCTGTTAGAGAGAATGCAAGTTTAAGACACTTCAGCATTGGCTTCACTTCTCAGACCCACTGTCTGAAATGCTCCATTTTAGTGTCCGTCTCTTTAAGACCCCTCCAGAAACAGCCCAGTCTTCTCTGAATGGCTCGTTGAATCACATGTTTTCTGATCTAGGCATCTGGGTTGTCTTATTTCACAGTTTGTGGGTTGCTAGGCACCCCAGATAATTAAATGTTTGTGCACAAGCACTGAAGAAGAGTGTTTTTCATGATATGTCTCCTTTAAAAAGCCTGAACAGATTCCTCTAGTCTCTCACCTTGCCCATGTCCTCGTTGTCAAACACCGGATGCTTCGGTCGTGTCGGAGGAGAGGGAATCAGAGTCCTGTCCAGCGGTAACTCCGGGTCATGTGTCACGAGGCCTGATGGTGAGGAGAACGAGGATAATGAGATGTCTTTTTGTTTTCTACATGCATTATGTTAATAACTCCATCTGACTGATCTCAACACACCTTGTCTCCTCAGCGTCTGGTAGGCTTCACTTATCTTGGTTTCATTTGGAAACGCCACCGTCCAGCTGTACAGCATCTCTACAATCTTCAACTTCACCTTCTCGGGCGCGCTGTCACCCATGTACTGGAGACAAGAGGCGATTCAGAAAAGAGGCTGGATGGGAGGGCATCATGCAGTCAGCATGCTTTTCCATATAAACCTATTTGCTCACCTTCGGAGACACAACTTTAATCAGCTCATTCAAAAATCTGTACTTTCCGACTTCATTATGAAACCTTCTCCCGCAGTTCTTCATACAAGCCTCCAATACCTGCACACAAAACATTAACAAAGTGTTGAGGAAATTAAAAAAAAGGTGCTTGTTGATATTTAAGGTGATTTCTTTCTTACTGTCAGAGCCTGAAGAGCCTCCCATTCTTGCGGCGAGTGGATTTTGTGGACGAGCAGAGTCACAGCTATCTGAGGACTGCAAGAAGACATCACATAATGAGGAACCTTTTCTTTATAAAAAGAGAAATGTCAGCAAATATGTCAGAGACATACCCTTCCAGTTCCTTGTTGATCTGATCACAGAAGCCTATGATGTACTCCCAGTCCTCCTGTCGGTTTGTCGGATGGGTGGCTTTATCTGTTAGAGAAAGACGCCGTTAATGGGGCGGCTAAGCGGAAATAACAATTGTGCATTTTTGCGATAAAAGCAACAAAGTTTGGCACAGATGTAGGTTTATATGTTATGAAAAGGATAGAAATATCGGGGCACCATTTTTAAAAATAGCTGCAAAATAGGCGCTAATTATTCCTAAATGTTGCAGAAAACTGATTTTATGACTCTTGATGATTTTTCTCAGGTTAAAAACTTTTGAAAAGCACGCTTAAAAAATTAAAGAAACATGTCTGTGATCATCTGCCATCTGATCTAATCAGCTTGAACACACCTTGGAAATCATCAAGAGTCATAAAATCAGTTTTCTGCAATATTTAGGAATATTAAGCGCATATTTTGGGGCCATTTAGAAAAATGTCTGCCCTTAGGGGCCAAATTTCCAGTTCCCCGATATCTTTATCTTTTCATAAAATATAAACCTACATCTGTGCCAAATTTGTTGCTTTTATCGCAAAATGCATTATGAATAATTATTTTTAAATCAGTTTTCTGCAACATTTAGCGCCTATTTGGCTGCCACGGGCCCTCAGGGGCCAAACTTGCAGCACCTGGATAGCTATATCTTTTCATAACATATAAACCTGTGACAAATGTGTTGCTTTTATTGCAAAATGCATTATGAATAATTATTTTTAAATCTATTTTCTACAACATTTAGCGCCTAAGATATAGATATCCAGGCGCTGTAAGTTTGGCCCCTGAGGGCCAGGGGCCAAACTTGCAGCACCTGGATATCTGTATCTTTTCATAACATATAAACCTGTGACAAATGTGTTGCTTTTATCGCAAAATTGTTATGAATATTTATTTTTAAATCAGTTTTCTGCAATATTTAACGCCAATTTTGAAAAATGTCTACTCTGGCCCTCAGGGGCCAAACTTGCAGCGCCTGGATATCTATATCTTTTCATAACATATAAACATGTGACAAATGTGTTGCTTTGATCACAAAATGCACGATTGTTAAGCTTAACTGTAACTTCCAGTAACTGCTGTGTTTTCCATGTATAATATAATATATATAATATATAATATATAATACACCCTAAGGTGAATATGTCTCCCTGGGAGTCTTGTGATCAACAACAGAGCAGCAGTTGTTCTTCCTCTTTCTAGTTCCTGGTCATTGTGAAAGCAGTGCTGCTCATTCATTAATGTGTTTTCTGTCCACCAGCAGCAGGTATTACTGTATTACTGTTTGTGCTGAAGGACATATACTAGAATCTGTAGCTAAACAAACACTGATCAGTGTTTAACCAGCAGCTCTCCTCCTCCTCCTCCATCCTGCTGATGAAGAGGAGAGGCGCTGGTAGAGATGAGGGGTCCTGGGTAACTAACAGCTAACCAGGACCCCTCTACCACCGCCTGTACTACCGGATGAACCGTTACCTTCCTGTGAATCATATCTAGCTAATTACCAACATTATTTAATTCATAAAAGGAGGATTAATTCACTCACTGAGCCAGGATTCAAGCGACTCCTCTTCCTGGTACGCCATAGCACTAACAACATCGCGTGACGTCACCGGGCAGCGTGTGTGCGCGACAGTCCAAAATTATTATTATAATCTACAATCTACAATCTACAAATGTTAAAAAAACAAAAACATCTTATTTCAAATTTGTGTTACATTTATTTTTCAAATTTATGATTTTTATTTTTATTTCTACGCAGGCAGCTGCACGAAGTACTAAGCTGGGGGTCCTAACGGACGCTCACACTAGTGATGGGAATTCCGGCTCTTTTTAGTGAGCCAGATCATTTGGCTCAGCTCACAAGAAGAGACGGCTCTTTCGGCTCCCAAACGGCTCCTCGTTTTACTTCACTTCTGCCTTTTTTATAGTTCAGCCAAATTTAGCTTTAGCTGTTTTGATTTTTGATTAGTATGTGTGCACATGTATCACTTAAATTATTCAATATAATTATACTAAACCTTATAATTTCCAGAATACCGTAATTTTACATGCTGCTTCGTTTCCGACTGTCGCTCATCTTGTCTGCTATTCACGCACTGCACTCCTCTCTCTCTTTCTCTCCTCCTGTCCCTCCTGCTCTGTACCTGTAGACCGTCAGCGCGCCGCCCCTTCCTGCTAGATGGTATGATCCTTGTCTGTTCATCACCTGATTGGTTGCACGGACGTCATTAACACAACATTCAGTCATGGTACGTGTCCACAGGGGCGTTTTTATTGCGAGGGGACGCAACACTTCCCAACATTGGACGCTTGGTGGGCTGTCACTAGACACAGGCTGTCCCCACCTGATTGGACGAACGCTTTCCCGCCGGGGGCTGCTGCTCTCAGCTTTCAATCTGGAAACAATATGGAGGCTCGTTTGGAAACTTTCTTCTCTTATTTCACGAATATAGTTCACCAAAATGTGTTTCTGAGAACATTTGAGGCGAAAAATAAGCCATGCAGTTGATGAATCTGTCTTTATTTTGGATCGACAACGTTTATTTTAAAAGATTCTCAGGAGTTTTGAGAAGCGGCGAGTCGCGTCGGACGCCCGTGATTTACATAAAGTAGACTAGCCCCCAACTTTATGTGAATAAAGAGCGGGTGTCGTGACGCTCCGTTTTCTCAAATCGCACCGCCATGCTACCTGTATGCATTGCTGCACGGCTGCTTACATAGACAATGAATGGGAAGCGTGGAAAGGACAGAGCCTGTGGACATGTACCATCAGTGCATAGAGTTCCCGTGCTGCCTTGAATTAATTAAAAAATAAAAAAATAAATAAAACGTCTCTCGGACGGGAGCCGGCTCTTATCGTTGACTTAAAAGAGTCGGCTCTTTGAACCGGCTCGTTCGTGACCGACACATCACTGGCTCACACACATTGTGAAGATGGCTGCCTCCATCTCAGCATTATTAAAACCTTGGACACCGAGGTGAATATCACTTTATTAAGACTTAAACACTTTACAGTTTGTGTTAGCTGTCTGTTTAACATTACTGTGCTATTTCTCCTGCAGTTCAGAATCATAACAATATTGTAAATTATGTGTTTGTTAATAGCTAATGTTAAATATCTGCAATGTGAAGTAACAAGGCTGCTACTAATGTCTTTATTAATCAGTTAATCAATAGTTTACTATGTAAAGTGTCTATAATGACATATGCAAATCACTGTCTTCAATATGGCTGCAACTATTTTCATCATCCATTGATCTGTTTATTATTTTTTTAATCTTTTATCTATAAAATGTTACCAAACAGCAAAATACTGATAATTTCTTTTCATCATATGTTGTTAAACCAATAGTCCAAAACCTAAAGTTATTTAAAAAACAAATAAATTTTTTTTGGGTTGAACAAATTAAAATTTACAACCAGCATGGCTCATAGATCATTGCATTAGAGTAAAAGGACCAGGTGCATACAGAACAAGAACAGATAAAATATGTAAAATTATACATGAAAATAATAATAACAAATTAAATTAAGGGCTATAATTAAATACCTGTAATTCATATTCTTCTATTATACTAAGAAGTTTCAATGCATTTTTGTTTTTCATGACTTTAAGGGCTTTTATGTAAGAAAGAAACTCAGAATTAAACTTATAGGTTTCACTTCCATATACTTGGATTTGTGTAAATAAAATTTTCCAAGAATGAGAATGTTATTTACCAGAAAGTCATCTTTGTTGTTGTCCATGACAATAAGACCATAAACACCATAAACAATAAACAATCCTTTTGAGAGAAGTTTCCCAGATGAGAAACTTTTGAAAGTAATTTAAATTTACAATGATATAAATCTGAGAAAACCAGCAAATCCCAATTAACAGTTAACATGGGCTAATAATGTCAGTAGTCTTTCATACACATGAAATTTTATTTCATTGATATTAATATATCTAAAAGACCAAATTAAATCAACTAGGGATGCAACTACTAATTCTTTTATTTTTTTTCAATTAATGTCCTGAATATTTCTCAATCAGTGGATATATTATTTGGTTTCTAAAAATGTCAGAAAATAGCCAAAATAAATACAAAAAAAAAGTAAAAAAAATGCACATCAAATTGCCCTGAATCAATTTAATTTTCTATGATAAAAAACAAAAACAACAAACGAATAAGAAAACCAGCAAATATCCAAATTTGACAATTCACAGCCGGTGAATCTTTGTCACTTTATGATCACTGCTGAATTGTTGCTGATTACCTTCGGTAGATAATAATCAATTTATAATAATCATTATTGTTCCAGCTCTCATTCAGACTGCTGATTTTGAAATGGATCTTGTGTCCTCACTCCTCACTCATAAACTCTCTCTCGTGTCCTTTGCCTGCAGGGTGTTCCTGGTGAGATGGAGCAGATACAACCCGTACTATCTGGAGCCAGAGGTCAGGAAGGAGGCCTACAGCACGCCAGAGGCTGAGCTGAGCGCTGAGGAGAAGGAGGAGCGGAAGCTCAAAACGCTCCGACCCATCAAGGCGGCAACCAGCGGAGTCACCAGCTCTGTTTTCGACGACCAAGTCCTCAGGTAGGAACATCCCAGCTCACTGCGGGAGGGCGTTAAGTCAAAGCTGTGCATCCTAGAGTTCATGTCAGCTGATCATCTTTGTCTTTTGATTTCCAGTAAATTCGTCAACATGATGATGACGGATGGAAACAAGGTTTTGGCCAGAGAGATCATGACAAATGTAAGAGAGCAAACACTGTTTAAAGATTTGCTGTTGCTCCAATGGTATACAAATGATCACAACTCCTCTCTCTGCTTCCAGACTTTGGAGAGCATAAAGAGGAAACAGGTGGAGAAATACCACAAAGCTCCAGAAGGGCAGAAGGACGACATCGAGTGTAACCCCTACACCATCTTTCACCAAGCTCTGGAGAACTGCAAGCCTGTTGTCGGGCTGGCCAGCATACAGAAAGGTGGAAAGTACTACCAGGTGAGTGATGAGGCACATCGGTGCTCTTCTTGTGTCAACAAAGAATAAACATCATATTCATATTCATATTCTCCATCCCCACCCAGGTGCCCATCCCTCTTTCGGACAACCGCCGTCGATTCCTCGCCATGAAATGGATGATCACAGAGTGCAGGGACAGCAAACACCGACGCACACAGATGTATGAAAAGCTTTCCCAGGAACTGCTGGCAGCGTCCGTGAAGGAGGGCAACGTCATCAAGAAGAAGATCGAGCTGCACAAGATGGCCGAAGCCAACAGAGCCTACGCTCACTACCGCTGGTGGTAGAAAAACAAACGTTTCAAAGACGCGTGGAAGATTCAGCGACATATTTTGTCGCTCAAAGCGCTTCTGTAAATAAATCCATCGTGGAAGGACTATGCTGTAAAAAGTGCTTTAGGACTACAGTGAAATATAAATGGCAACATGGACTACTGTCACTTTTTGTATTGATAAATTGCATCATGTACGATATACAGTCATGCTCAGTTGTATGTTAATAAACACGTCATTGAGGAAAAAACTTCCAAGATTTATTAGAACAAATAAATTTGCATTAAATGTACAACCCAACCATAAAAAATGGAAATGTAAAAATGCAACAGTGTAATAAAATATATAAACAGATATCAGTCAGTACTGTGCCCTGTCATTAAGGGACTCATTTAAGGTTCAGTTTTAATACATTGTTAAACCTGTTTAGCCTCAGTTTGTTTTGATCTGGAGGAGGTGGAGAATACCAAAGCTTGTACGCAAATCTTCAAACACAACTAGGAAAAAAGCGTTTAGGGAAATATATTACAAAATTTCCTAAATCTCGACCTTCTAATTAAATTATTTATGTTATTTTCTAACATTAGGGATTCTTTGTCTGCCAATTTTATATTAAGCTTTACTTATTTACATGTAATTACAGGTACAGCTTTTCAAAAAATCACGCCATCTCTAAGAGATGTAACATTTGAACCACATGACGTTGGTCTCTTTATGCTTGTGTCCGTCTGAATCCAAGGCACAGCTTTGGTTGAATACTGTAAAGCCGTCACTGAGTATCAACAAAGGTAACAACAGACTCCTCAGCTACATACTGTGGTGTAGCTACTAGTGCTGGTGGTGCTGAAGTCAGAGGGGAAATACTTCTCTACTAGCTTTATAAGTGTTATATATGTGACGGGAGGAGAAATAGCTTCTCCTCCAGCAGTGGTGGAAAGTATCTAAGCACGTTTACTCTTTACTTTGCACAATTTTGAAGGAAATACAGTAATTTTTTTTCACTGTACTTCATTTATATGATGACTTCAGTTATTTTTCAGATTAATACAAGATATGATCAACAAATAAATAGTGTTTGGTTAAGATACAATTCACAAAATACCCAGCAGTATATGATGTAATTCACATTAGACCTGCCTTTACCAGCTGCCACATTAAAGTGATGTACACATTAATGCATCAATAATATATGTATCTGCAATGGATCATTCTGTATGGGTACTTTTACTTTCGGTTACTGCGGTATTGCTACTTTTATTTCAGTAAATGATCCGAGTACTTCTTCCACCACCGTCCTCCAGCACTTCAACTACAAATTAAGAGCTTAGGCTTCGTCAAGAAGTATTGTTTGATGCTGTTCTTGTTTTATTGGCACGAGTTGATTAACAAATGAAACTTGTGAATCGAGATATGTGTTGAATATCTGATTGATTTATCTGTAGAAACAAGTTTGAATATGAACTGTAACCGATCTCTTGGTTTTTTATTTATAATTTGAGCTGTAACAAAAAATAAAAAATAAAAGAAGGTCCCTGAATTAAGACAACGCTTTCTCTGACGGAACGTCCTCGCGTAACAACATGTCAGGAAACTGTAACGCAGGAATCCTACTGGACAAATTAGGTAGAAACTTCCTCTGAACTACATTTCAAACCTTTTGTTAAATGTCAATTCTGCACTAAAAATATTCAACTAAATTATTAAAATATTGAATTAAATTTGGTCACACAACAATAAAAAAAGTAAAGCAAAGACCAAATCAGCTTGTATCTGACGGGAATGTCTGCTCCAAGTCCTTTGGATTTTGGTCAAAATAAGTCGGACTTTGAAATCTTTTCTCAAACAGGAATGCCTAAAAGATCAATAAAAAACATAAAAAACATCTCCAGCTTCTTTAGCTATAATCAAACTTTTAAAACAAAGTGTACCTGAATGTGGCTAAACCTCGTTAACTGAACTTCTTTGAACTATTGCACATTCCACATCCACGGCACCATCTCTCAGTAATATTATCAAACGCAGGGAACAATCCAGCAAAATCTAAATTTGTACAGTTTGTGAATCTTCTCCAAGCCATCTTCTCAAAACCGTCCACTGTTCTCCTGGAGGATGTCGCTGTCCTTCATCAATTTGCTGGTTTTATAATCAGTGGGACTAAGGAGAGGTATCCAAGGTCCTTGAAGCTCGGCTAACGCACCTGGAGAAACAGCTGCTCAGCGCCTTTGTCCTTGTCAACAATCCTAGTCAGCTAACTCACTGTAGTAGTACTTGTGGGCGGTGCTGCTGAGCAGCCAGCCTCCGGCCCTGAACTCCAGGATCTCCAGCAGCAGCAGACGGGCCATGGAGGTCAGGCCCTCCTGGAGCAGGAAGCCGTCCCGCAGCAGGAAGAACAGCTCGTCCATCCGCGGGCTGTTCACCTTCTCCAGCTGCTCCCCGATGCGATGCAGCTGCAGCACCAGGCAGTCCACCTGCAGAGGGAGGAGGTGGGTGGAGGAGATGACAGTGACTTCTATGAAAATAAAGACGCCCTCATTCATACATTTAAAGAGGACCTATCAGGCTCATTCTCAGGTGCATACTTGTATTTTGGGTTTCTACTAGAACACTTTAATGTTCAGAAAACGCTTTACTTTTCTCATACCGGCCGAGCTGCAGCACCTCTTCTCACCCTCTGACTGAAACGCTCCGTTTGCTAACTGACTGAGCTAACTGGGACAAGCCCCCATTTGTCACAAACTGGCTCAGAACGTGACAAGGAGGGAGTCCACACACGTTTATACTTAAAACCAACACAACTTATTAAACTACGGTTAACTCAAATGAACAACTGAGTGTGTAGATCAGCAGTATCAACAAAGCAAGCGATGCATGGATGTGTGGAATGTGTGCTGTGGAGACATTGATGACTGGAGAGTGAGTGAGCACAGAGCCAGTATTTATAGCTCAGGGCTCCAGGTGAGTCTAATCAAGCCGACGACCCTCCGTGTCAATCTGCTGAGGTCGGACAGGACGGCCTCCAGTCCAGATAAATATCTGCATATACATATCTATCAATAAATGTTCTGTTCTTTTAATAAAAAAATAACAAAATAACAAAATTAACAAAAAATAAAAGATTACAGAGAAAAAATATTTGACATCTAAACTACTAAAATTAATTTAACAAAAGGAGAAATGACTAAACATTGTTTCTCACCTCCTCCTCGTTCATTAGAGCATCTGGTTGGGCCAGCCTGATCAGACAGTCATACACAGGATGCACCAGAGCCACCATCGGCATGTTGTTCACCTAAATGTCCAGACAAACATAGATAGTGCTTACAGCAGCTGACTCTTATCAAAGTTAAAAAGACTTAAGCTTTCATTGAGGCGACTGTGTAAAGCCCTTGATTTAATTTCCCTTTAACACAAGTGGAAAAAATTAGCATTGACCGTCACCATAAAAGAGTCGACGACAATAGCTATTATCAAGGATGAAACCTGAGTCAGTGTGAAAGAGAACTTGGGCCGCCACACCTTCCAGGATCATTTTCCCACCACTGACATATTAAGCACTTGTGTTACTACTAGACTGTCAGAGTTCATTCGTTTTAACACTTGTAAGCAAGATTCAAGTTCAAGATATTGCAGCAATGAGAGGCACTTGCACAGTGTTTTACTTCTTCTACACTGAACACAAGATGTAATCAGAGACATCAGGTGACAGCTAAAAGAAAAGCCATTTCACAGATGATTTGATCAGACTTATTTAACACTAACGCTCTGTATTCATGATACATGATAACACGATCTCAACGAGAAAAGTAACTCACTTTGAGGTAGTCGAAGACGTTACAGATGAACGTGACGTAGCACACCCACTCCTGCAGCGAGCGCCCCCTCGTCTCCTCGCGGTTCTTGAACTCCTGCTGGAGGCGGTTCAACAAGTTCCTCCTGAACACACTTCCATTGTTCTGCTTGGCCTCGGCCTGCGTGAGGAGACCAGGAGAGGTCGGATTCAGACAGAAGGTGGAGGATGAACAAAAAGTCAGGTAACATAGCGCTGCGGGTAAGCTGGTTTAAGAGCCTCCTGTTGCTGGAGTGTAAACTAGCAGTTAGGCATTAATAAGGAAATAGGATTAAGAATGTGGTTAAAGAGACTCAATCAGATGTTTAAGTCCTGCTCTGGTGTCTTAAATCCTTCTGTCTCAATGGTGCTCAGTGATCTTGATCAGTGACAACAACCAGCCAAACAGTATTGACCTGCACGATGGTGTAGCAGATGCGTCCCGCCTCTTTGCTGAACACCTGGTCCTTTAAAGACTGATCCATGATGATACTGGACACCTTCTCCAAGTTCACTGAGCTCGGATCTGAAAGAAAAAAAAACACATTAACAAAAAGATTGTCTGAGGTGTTTATCATTCACATGGTGGCTGCTGAGCGGTTGATTGTTTAAGTCTGAACAACAGGCCAATGCGGGAAAGGTTTTCAAAATGATTTGAAATGTTTGCAACATTGACTTATATATATTTAACCAGGTAAAAACTTGAAATTAAAATCTCTCTTCCAAGAGTGACCTGGCAAAGAGGGCAGCACAATATTTGCTATTGCTATATACAATAGCAAAGTGTGCAATAACATACTATATATAATAGCAAAGTGTGCGATAACATACTATATACAATAGCAAAGTGTGCAATAACATACTATATATAATAGCAAAGTGTGCAATAACATACTATATACAATAGCAAAGTGTGCGATAACATACTATATACAATAGCAAAGTGTGCAAGTTAAAATGTTTTGCTCTTTAATAAAATAAAGATAATAGATAATAATAATTGAGGTAGTAAATGTGCAAATGTATACATGCAAAATTCAACATGTGCAAGAATATTACACTAAAAAAGAAACGATAGAGCTGAGAGTTCTCTGTTAGACAGAGGTGAGGTGTTGTAGAGAGTTATTGCTTTAGGCAGTAAAGATTTACTTATACTTGATGCTGAATGTCCTATAAGTCAGTGATAAAGAGGAAGGTAACGTGCTGCTGACCTTTCAAGGCTGTTTTCAGCAACATCTGTGTGTCCAGGTCAAACGACTGGATCCTGTAGTCATCAGTAGTGTTTTCCATTATAGATGGTTTCACCCACAATTACACCTGTTGTAAAAATCACACAATACTTGTTTTTAATGCATTTTAGAAGAGTCAAAATATAAACTGATGTTTTCAGAGGTTCTGGACACAAAACAAACACATTAGACAGAGACTGCAGAACCATCTGTGTGACAACAATAACCCGCAGAATCCTGTACTGTCATCAAACTGTCAAGCTGCTGCCCACAGCTCATTCACTGAGGGATTAACGTGACACAGACTAACAAGGGTCGACCAAAAGGTCACCAAATACCCCTCTAATCAACAGATTAAACACAAGTATTCTTTTAAACTGTGAGGTATTTATACTGTTAGACACACACGCCCATCACACCACATATGTAACACAAATAATATTTGTGTAATAACACAAATATGTACACCTAACGATTATCAAATAAAGGTAAAATGACTAAAAAATATGAATAGTAACAAGAGTAACAATCTATTAAAGCTGTATTGTGTATCTAATGTAACATGCAAGAGGCATATGTTACATCTCCACTACCACTAAATTCAAGCATCACATAAAAATAATGCATATCTATATATTAGTTTTTCTTGCATCACATGAAAATTCCTATTAAACAAATAAAAAAACATCTTTGTTTCATACATGAAAACTCAGGGAGACTTAGTAAAAAGGTGTGAGTAACTCACTCATACAGATGTATTGTCAAGATACTCTTAAAGGTCCCATATCGTGCTCATTTTCAGGTTCATACTTGTATTCTGTGTTTCTACTAGAACATGTTTACATGCTGTAATGTTAAAAAAAACCCTTTTATTTTCCTCATACTGTCGGCCTGAATATACCTGTATTTACCCTCTGTCTGAAACGCTCCGTTTTAGCGCATTTTGACGGAATTGTGACGGAATTGCGTTGCTAGGCAACAGCTTGGGTCCATGTGTACTTCCTGTCAGCTGATGTTATTTACATACACTGCAACAGGAAATAAACTGGGACACAATTAGAATGTTTACAATTAAATCTGTGTCAAGGGTCTAAATATTGTATATTTGTGACATCACAAATGGACAGAAATCCTAACGGCTTGTTTGAATCGCGCAATTTCTGAATACAGTCTGTGTGTATTTCTCCATATATTGAGTGTTTTGATAGTTTTACAGTATTTATATAGCACTTAAATCTGCTTTATAATGTAAAAGACATGAAAATCTCACTTTTTTATAATATGGGACCTTTAAACAAATAGAGAGTCAGAGACACTGGCCAGGTAACTCTACTCCACATTGATATAATATGCACGTTTACACATTTCTACATCCTCAAATGCACCTTTAATAATGTAAAAACACACATAATATAAACATACAGTATGTTACTAGTGATGGGCGTGTGGCTGATAGCTTTAAGCTAACGTTACAAGTAACTTAACGTGAGCTAAACGTCAACTTTGGGAGTAAATGCAGCGTTAACACGTTATCAACAGTCTGGTTGTCAACACACCAACGGTTGGAACGGTTAGAAACGTTTACGGTTAGAAAGGTTAGTGACGGTTAGTGACGGTTAGAACGGTTAGATCGGTTGGAACGGTTAGAAGTTGAACATCTAGCTAACGTTAACCTGCATTTAACGTTACAGCCGCCGGCTAAAGAGAGATAAACGGGTTAAGTAACGTCACATATTTACTTGACAGACAAATAACAGACAAGTTACTTATATTTCAAACATAATATGTTAATAATTACCTAAAATTACCTATATTCTGTCCATATAAGCCGGCCGGCGGGTCGGTGCCTCTCTGTAGATTTAAGCAGACGTTACTGGACTCAGCCTTTACAAAGATGAAGTCATCAACGGATCAAGATAAGTCCCTGCCTCTCTCTTTGACCTCGCCCAAAACGATGACTTTTTAGGTATGTATCGACCATAATTCTCCTATTTTCGTAGTTACAGCGATTATTTAAATTAATTAAAAACTTATTTCGAATGTTTTCTCCGCAAATGCTGTTATATCTGCCTTGACGCTAATAGGATGAGGGTGATAATCGATGGTAATCATGCGTTTATTATCACTGGTGGGCAGTGACATCTAGTGGTCACAGAACGTAGTTACACAACGTCGATTTTGGAAGTTTTATATTGAAAGCATAGAATTAACTCAAATTAAATATTTAATTTAATATTTATATTTTAATTAAATATAAATATTATATATACATATATAATAATAATTAAAAAAATAGATAAATAAATAATAATAATAATGATAATAATAATAATAAAATTAATAAAATCAGGAAAGTGAAATAAAATATTCATCAATACACAGAGTATGAAAAGGAACTAGTCTGGATTAGATTTGTGTACATTTAAAATTAAAAAATGTCTTAAAAATGAATTATTGATATTGATACTTTTACAAATATTTTAGGCTTGACGACAGTAACGGTATCTAAATTAAAAATCGAAATTTTTTATTAAAAATGAATTGCAATTAAAAAAATACATTAAATACAAAACATAGGTTGTATAGAAATGTGATGAAAATAATACAAACAAGGTTTAAATTTAAATTTAATTGGAGTGTTACCACAGATGTTTTATAATACTTTATTTCAAAACTCAATACGGTAGATTCATATACATGTTCAAATCTTTCATTAAAATCCTGCAAATATATTTACAGTACAAAAATATTATATACTGCATATAATAAATTATACAACAAATAAAATGTAAGGAAAAGAAAAGATGAATAAAAACAAAAAAAAACAAAATAAAAACAAAAAAACAATTGGGATCTGTTAAACAACTGGAATAAATTTGAAATGTCTAAACAATTTAATAGTTTTAGCAAATATAGATTTTTTAATTTTTAAATTATCAATCAAATATGTTTTAAAATCAGTATCTTTAAAAATAAAAAGGAGGATATTATTTTAAGCCATATCAAGATTCAAGAGTCAAGATGTTTATTGTCACGCCGGTTATACAGGTACAATCGTGTGAAATGCTTTTTGCTGGGAAGCCCCATTAAAATAATAAGTTATATTACAATTATAAAAGGAAATACTTTGTACAAGGCATATTAAGAACATATACATTAAGAACATATACAGTATAAAATATATTTTTGTGTGAGAAGGTGTCATATGAATTATCTATTTAAAAGTCTGATGGCCTGGGGGAAAAACATCATATCATTTTATGTATATAATATTTTTGCTAAGATAATAATCAAATTAATTATTGTTGTTATGCTTATGTTATGTGGTGGTTATGCTATTTCCGGCGTGTTGGTTGAAGTGAGGCAGGGAATCATCTTGTCTCGGTATATTTCTGCTTGGGTGTAGTCGGCTCTATCTGACCCGGAAGTAATACCGTCTAACAGTCTGCAGAAGAAACCAGCTTCTAGTTCCTTTAGTTCATGTTTCAGGGTGTGTCTGGGTCCAGTATTATAGATGTAGAGTTGCATTTATGCAGGACTTTTACTATAAGGTGAGTGTCTGTCTGTCTGTGTCACTGCTGACACTTTATCCCTCTTTACAAAGTCAACAGCTGCTTTGTTGTTGTTAGCTTAGCTTAGCTAGCCTCAAGGTCCCATTGCATGTCCTCTACATGCTGTCACTGCTACTTTATCAGCTACTCACAGCCTGTTGCCTGTATTAATATTATATTTTATTATACTATAGTCTTGACAAGTTGATTTTGGATGAATATTGATATTAATTAAGTTGTTATTATTGTGTTATGTGTATGCATACAGCTGCTGGGCTTACAACACACCACACATTAATATTTTGTATCTACTTATTTTATTTAAAAAGGACCATGTACAGTTTAAAACATAAATGTCACCATTTGATGCACCGTACCAGATTATATCTTTAAGATAAATCACATCTGTAGACCCTTGGCAGGTCAAAACAAAGAAACATACTACATTCATTCAAGAAAGAACATACAAAACGCACAAAGCATGCTTGTCAAGTAAAAGCAAGTCATGAAGACAATGGAATAAAGATCAGTGAGTGCAGAGCTGAGCAGCTTTCAATAGATGTTTTAAGTTGGTTTTGAAAATGCTGATAGAGCTGCAGCTCCTCACATAGTCAGGCAGGCTGTTCCACTGATTTGTGGGCTTAACAGAAAAAGCTGTTAAGGCCGCAACCCAGATCCAGCATACAGCCTTTACATATTCCACCAAAGAGACCAAAAATCAAGTCAAACAAAGTTTTGAATAATTCAGATCATCAGATTTTGATACCATCAATGTCTACAGCAAAATACACAACTAAATACATTTACTCACTTACTCTGAAGTAGTACCTGGACTTTACTAATGCTGAACTAACATAACAAAACACAAATACTGTAATTCATCTTTCTGCAGTGTTAACAGGAATCTGACGCTGTGGAGACATGGTGGGCTTCGACCCCGGGGCTCAGGGTGCAGCCCTCGCCCCAGAGGAGGCAGCCCTGGCTGGGTCAGCTGCTGGGATGGTCACCCGGGCCCTCATCAGCCCCTTTGATGTGCTGAAAATCAGGTTTCAGGTAAGGATGTGTCAATGTCAGGGTCACCACTGCAACCAGGCAGCCATGGAAAACTGTATTATAGAAATTAAATGTCATTAAAGCTGTCTGCTTCCTGTACGTTCATCATTATTTCTTTCCCCCACAGCTACAGATTGAGCGTGTGTCTTCACAGAGGCCCGAGGGGAAGTACCAGGGATTATTTCAGGCGTCCCGGTGCATTTATTCAGAGGAGGGACTCTCTGCTTTCTGGAAGGGCCACGTCCCGGCACAGCTCCTCTCTATCTGCTTCGGGGCTGTCCAGGTAGATCCTGTCAACTTCTAAACTAAACTATCCTCTGTATTTACAATAATACTTACTAACTGTGTGTATTTTGCAGTTTGCCAGTTTTGAGTGTCTGACGGAGGTGGTGCACAAATCGACGCTGTATGACAGCCGGACGTCAGGAGTTCACTTCATGTGTGGCGGCTTGGCTGCCTGCTCTGCCACGGTGGTCTGCCAGCCTCTGGACACACTGCGGACACGCTTTGCAGCTCAGGGAGAAACCAAGGTAGGACTCGCCACAGCTGATGTACTGTAGTAGCTGTCAGAAAGTGCTGTTGATAGTGGTCAAGAATTTCTTACGTCAACTCATAGTTTTTCAAGTTTGTATTGATGGATTTGAGGAGTTGATTTTATTGGGAAAACTGTCAGCCTCTATTCAGACAGAAATCCAATACACTGAGAATTCAGCTTCCTCAAAAAAGGCCCTAGAAAGTATTAAAATGAAGCCAAAATGGGTCATCTTCCGGGTGGAAAAGTACCCGGATCTTCCGGCGATCTACCGCATCCATTGCAAGGCCTATTGCAAAAAAAATGTATTTACTTCTGGGAAGAATGTAACTTTGTGACCCCTGCTTTTATTATGCTTCATGTGTTTTCTCAGGTATACAGGAACCTGCGTCATGCCGTATCCACGATGTGGCGCTCGGAGGGCGTGCTGACATTTTACCGCGGCCTGACTCCCACACTGTTGGCGGTGTTTCCTTATGCTGGGCTGCAGTTCTTCTTCTACAACGTTTTTAAGAAACTGACGGCTCCACCACCCAAAGCTGGAAACTCAGGAGGTCAGTTATTACACCACATTAAGCACACGCGTGAAGTGTTTACAGCTTGAAGCTTTATTCCTGTTTTATGTCCTCCCTTCAAGGACACCTGAGGAGCCTGGTCTGTGGCAGCGGAGCCGGAATGCTCAGCAAAACAATGACGTATCCGTTTGACCTCTTCAAGAAGAGGCTGCAGGTGGGGGGCTTTGAGGCAGCCAGAGCTCACTTTGGACAGGTAAGCTCTTCTACGACATTTTTCACATGTTTGGAGCACACGTTTTGGGTCTAATGTGTTACGTATTTGTGTTCCTCATGTGCAGGTGCGGAGTTATCGAGGCCTGATGGACTGCATGGTTCAAATAGCCAAAGAGGAGGGTGTCCGAGGCTTCTTCAAAGGCCTCTCACCCAGCCTCTTGAAGGCTGCGCTGTCAACCGGATTCACCTTTTTTTGGTATGAAGTCTTCCTCAATGCCATAAGTAACCTCAAGGAGAGCCGGAGAACAAACAGCCTCACCAAAGAGGAAAGATAGGGAAGGGAAGAAAATGGCTCAATCACGCACATCAGAAATAAACTCCTGCCTACTTCTCTTCTTCTTCTTCTCCCTTAACAATCTATCAGCTGGGTCGACGTTCGGTGGAGGTTTTTATTGTGTTTACATGTAAGGATGGGGAAACATAACCTCGTTTTATTTGTTTCTGTGCTGTTATTATTACACCTTATGTTGTACAAGTATTGTATTTTTTTAGGTATTAAATATTTTAGGGGTTTCTAAAGGGGTATGGATGCTTGCTTTTAAAAGACAAATGTCATTGACTGAACTTTGCACATTATAAGCACTGACTTTTATTCATAACTTTGCCATTGTTGACTCACATGTTCTTGATATGAAGTCGTTAAATTGGAAGAGGAATATTCAGCAAAGTTTGCTTTGATTGTTTGGTCGTATGTGTTTAGACAAAAAACATGAACACTGTAATATTTATTTTTATCATGTGGTGTGATGGGAAAAAACAGCAGCTGCTGCCAAGAGTTTAGTGTTAGTAGTTTGTCCTGCTGAGTCAAACTCTTTAAAGTGGCTGTCCAACACTTCAGGTCATTATTTTTCAAATAAAAGTTTTTTTATAAAAAACTGAGTGGTCTGCGTGGTTCGTTGACAAATTAATGTTTGTGTTAGCGCTGCCGCCTCACAGCAAAAGGGACGCAGGTTCAAAACCCGGCTCAGGGCCCTTCCGTGTGGAGTTTGCATGTTCTCCTCATGTTAGCGCTGATTATTGACTCTAAATGTCCCGTAGGTGTGAATGTGATGGTGAATGGTTGTCTGTCTCTATGTGTCAGCCCTGTGATAGTCTGGTGACCTGTCCAGGGTGAACCCCGCCTTCGCCCAATGTCAGCCGGGATCGGCTCCAATGTCTGTAGTTAAAAATCAGTGCAGGCATGTACATTTTTTGGGTTATTTTAAATGAAGTTTGGTATCGTCACATTCTCTAAATGAAAGCAAATTAAGAATCGAGGTCAGAGAAATAACTTTAATGTTAACTTTACACTGATCTAATGTAATTATAGCATTTATTCAATATAATAAACAAGTTTAATAGGATCAAGAGTCTTCAAACTAGTCTTATGCCTTTAATACACATCTGAAAGTTTTCAGTGAATGTGTGAAAAATATTGTATGTGTCCCATGTAGGTATTAATGATAACCGCGTTATTTAAAAATCAAATATTGATGTTAATAATACACATAATATTGTGCAAAGAATGCAGCGGCTCTTAAAATACGCTTTAGTATAGTTATGGTTACAGACTCTCTCTCCACCTCCCAACACTCGTATTTGTAGTGTAATTAATTTGCCAAAAAAGAGACAAACCGCAAGTTAAAGATGGATTTTGAATATATATATATATTTTTTATTTTTATAGATATCGCGATACAGGTAATATCGTAAATTCTTTTGGCCATGATTATCGCGTTGTGCAAATCTGATATCGTGACAGCCCTCGTCCCACGAGCACTTTGCATATCTTAAATCTTAAATACTTTTGGCTTCTGAACTACTTTAACTACGTTATGACTTTGTTTGTGTCGAGTGAATAAATGGTATTAACAAACACTCCTCACACAATTATGGATACAACATGATTTAATTTAATTTGCTGAATACAAAACCCATCAACAGTATGACAAAAAAAAAATACAGTTGAAATGAATAAAAGCAGCAAAACATGCAAACCACATGAGCAGTCTGTAAAAACTATGTTAAAACACAACATCAAGTGTGAGACTGAGATAACGAAGAGAACATTTAATATTTAAAAAGCAGCTTCTGCAGTTAAAATCATGCAATCACATAACACAGACAGAACTTGCTATAATAAACACGTAAAGAAGACTCTTTAAAATACACGTTTCATAGCAGCATCATCACTGGATATGATAGATATTCTTTAGACATTTTACCGGTTAAATAATGTTCATACATTATATACAAGAATCACCGTACACCTGACTGTGAAATACTCAACTGATACAGTGGCCGACAGGAATCTGTCGTAAAAGTCCCGACCAAATAAACAGATACGTCAAACCACCACAAGCTCCAGTTAACGACGCCAGAGACTCCGATGCTTAAAGCAGAAGAAACAAACTAATTCTGTACATGAGAAGATTATGTGCAGTGACTGAATCTCAACATATCTAAAACATTTTCAGGAATGTACGCTACACTCAGTCTGACTAATGCTGTCTGTCGAAAAGGAGAATGAGGAGCCTCCAGCTGCTTTAGTTAGACTCTTCAATGGGACGCACTACGATACCTTTACACCTCGCAGGACGTTGTGGAGACCAGGCTGCCTGTCTGGACCTGGTGGCTATTTGCTGTTAACACCGGCGAGAGTCTGCAGAAGGGGGCTGGGATCCGTCTCCTTCACTTCCACTGGCTGAGGGGGCATTGTGGGATGTGCTGGGCAGGCATCCTCCACTGATCCACAGGTTGACGGGCGGCGGCCTCCGCTCTCATTCTGGCTGCGGACTGGAGTTCCAGGAGAAAAAGCTGGGTAGCTTGAAGAGCGAATCCCTGCGGCCCGGATCCGGCAGGGTCAAGGTCTCCGGGGCGGACTTCTTCCTGGGGCGCTCCTTGGGCACGGACAGGAACTCGGGGGCCTCTGTGGAGAGGGGCGTGGTCGGGGCGCTGTTGGGGCCGCTGCGGGTGCTGGATGGCAGGGGGGTCTCTGAGATGGAGATGGCGGGGGGGAAGGTGCCGATCTTCAGGTTGGTGGCTTCCTGTGTGGCACGCTCGTACTCTCTGACCTCCTCCATGGTCATGTCTGTTGGGACGGATCACACACTTCAAAGAGTGACAGGAGCTGCATCATGTAATGCTACAGAAGCAGTGAAACAGTCTCTTATGATTAACATAGAAACAGTCAATTGCTCAGGAAACTAAACGGACGTTGGCTATAGTTATACTTAAAGGTACTATATGTATGTACCTTTAAGGAAATCCTTGTTATTAATGAAACCTGTGGCCGTTAACTGCAGTCAGCATCCTGATGTCCCTTCACACTGTCCATTAATTCCTGACAATGGACACCTCGTCGGGTATTAACCCTTCCATAATGTTCTGTAATGTTCCTATATTTTATCCGGACCATTGGCTCCATGATACTAACTAGCTTGCAGTTTGCAAATTACTTCATTAGCTTATGTTACAAAGCAACCAACAGCAGATCTGTGCCACGTAACACCAAACTGGCTAACCTTAGCTTAAGCACTCAAGACAGTATTTTACTACGTTAACTACACACTGTTGGCGCCGTAGGGGAGCTGAAGAGAGGCGAGGCGCTCGGGGGATCGCGCATAAACGTCACGTTCTTTGGATTTTCCCGGCAAAACCGTCCCGAGTCCTTTACATAGAAATCAGTCCACAGGCTGGTACAGGCAACTGAGAAAGTCGAGGAAGGTCTCGGGTTTTAAGTTACGTTACAATGCGTTTACAGATTGGCAATACAAAGTAAATAATACATGTAAATTACTACATATAGTACCTTTAAACATCCATCCATCCATCATCTGTAACTGCTTATCCTATTCGGGGGGGACTAGAGGACGCTGACTGTCGTTGACGTAACGGCCCACAGGAGTCACTGTTAACATGCAATTTCTGATTTATATAGAACCCTTTAAGTGAATTTACGCTCCACTGAATCCCTGCCTATACATCCATTTGTCTGTAGTCACCATTAACAAAAAATGATTGGGGCTTTGCCACATTATCAGACTATAATCCTGAGATGAGTCACATAAAACTGACCATGTTTCATGAGCGCTGCCATCTCTAACAAACTTACCAATCCACTCATCCACCCAGGCAAAGGCCTGCCTGTGTCCTAACAGCAGGACATCTCGAATCACCTGAGCAGAGTTAGAAAAAAAGAGAGGAGGAGGAGGAAGCAGAGGAAGATCACAGAGGAAGAGAGGTAAAGAGGAACAGAGGGAGTTCAAGGAGAGAGGATGTGAATCAGAGTTAACTGAGGGTTTCAAAACAGTTTTAACTTCTAAATGTTTCCGTTCATCCTTGGAGAGATGTGATTAATATGAGTCACTCCCGGTGTTAGTATGTGAGTAATAGCTCCGTCTGTGTTAGTGTGTGTGTGTGTGTGTGTGTGCCTCGGGCAAGGAGAGCACAGGGACAGTTCACCCCAGAGACGGATGCTGTAGAGGGCTAGGAGAAACGGATTTGGGAAACAGGAGATGTGTGCAGCCGAGGTAAAGGGAGGTGGTGTGAGCCAATCTGTAGCATGTGAACAGGGCAGAGATACTGTAGACGGTGGAAATGGAACATCTGATTTGGTTCAACTGGTGGTGAGTCACGTGTTCTCGGAGCAGAAAATGAAACGCCTCTAGCGCCGACACCGCTCTACGAGGGTCAAAAAGTTTGACTGAGAAAGGAAAGGCTATTTTTTCTCCTGACCTTGTGTACGAACTGCTCCACACGTGTCTGCAGGCCCCACACTTCAAACTTCACTGTGACCAGTTTGTAGGAGCACATGATGGGCTCTTGGCTGTTGATCCATCCTTCCTGCAGGAGGCCTCGGTCTGTCTTCTTCGACGTAAAATACCGCAGGTCCTGCAACGCAGAGAGAAACCAGTTTAGAGAACTTAAAGATTCTTCTTATTTCTCTTAAAATCTGCAAAACGGGAAGACCAAAAATCCTCTTGAAGGATCGGTTAACTGTTTTTCAACCTATACCTTATTACAGAGTTGTTCCCATAGACATGACAGCTCCCCAAAAGTGAAGCCAAAACATCTGGATCGCCCCCTGGTGGCTGGCTGCAGTATAGGTTATAAACCCTGCCCCCATCCATGTTAGCGGAAGGGACATGAGCCAAAATATAAAGTCAAAGGACACGTCACATAAGCTGGTTTCTGTCATTTTAGGTAGCTCTTATCACGCTGACGTTTGTTCAAGTGTTGGTGTTTGGTTTTAATTAGTTATTTGATGCTATAAAGAAGGGGTGAGACGTCATGATTGACAGCTGTGAGTCTCTCTCGCTGACAAGCTGCAGCTGTGCTCGGCTCGCGATTGGTTCAGGGACTTTGATACCGCGGCTCTAGGCCCCCGGATCACTACTGCGCAGACTCTGGATCCAAATGGCGTCAAAATCTCAAGACGTTAGCTCCCGTGTCCGAGATATTTTGTCTTCAGTGCTGTACAGTAAGAGTAAGATACGCGTCATCCATGTATATATACAAAAAAAAAAGATCTTATGTCATTATTTCTCTTAAGATCTGCAAAAAGGGAAGAACAAAAATTCTCTTAAAGGATTGGTTAACAGTTTTCAACCCATACCTTCCCATCATTTATCTCTCTCACACACACGTCCTCCTCGCTGCCTATAGGACAGGATCACCTGCATTCCTTACGAGCCTCATGCAGAGTACAAGCCAGGCTGCATGGTGGGAGTCCCCTAATCACAAGCTTCACGTGCATTAATCACTGCTCCTATAGACTAATTGAGCTGTAGTGCTCATTTGTCTTAGGGTCATGTGTCTGACTGTGGGTGTGTGTGTGTGCGGGGGTGTGGGAAAACACTCGCAGTGGAGGCCTGTTGCATTTGTCTGTGCATAAAATGTGTCATAAAGTTTATTGGCAGACAAAGAAGGAAAATATGAGAAATACTAATGAGAGCTTGTCCTTTTTCAAATGTTTGGTAACACTTCATTTTACAGGTCCGCAAATTTCATGGCAATTAGGTGATAATTTGCAAGTAAACTATTTGAAATTTGCCAAATTACCCCAATATATAGCTCCAAAATGACCGAAAAGCGTCCGATGTCATTAACGTTTTTTCTCATTGTGCTGACTCTTGCTGGATACCTGGAGCTTTATGAGTTTACCAACCGTATAGTTACCATGATGTGAGCAGAAAACAGCAGAAGGCAAATCAGTGCGGCCTCTTGAGATTTTGATTAAGTTGTTTTCAATTAATCTAATCTGTACTATTAACTCTCAGTCTGTTATGCTTTTGTTGGGACTCATTAGGTGGTTGCCTAGCAACAACAACAAAAAAAAGATGCAGCAAACTGCAAAAACGTTGAGCTTTGAGCTGTGTTTTGTGTATGAAAGCTGCTATATAAATACAGTTTCTTCTTATTATTATTTATTTTATGGAGCCTGAGTGTGAAACAAGTACATATGTGACCATTGTGTTTTATTTGAATAGGAAAACTCTGTGGTGAAGTCTGCGTCCAGCACGTAAAGCAACAAAAACACAAAGCAAAACACCTGCTGTTAGAGCTCAGATGCTTTTGACTTCATTCATGTGTGAAACTGGTCTCCGTGGTGCATCGTCAGGTGGGACTCCAAAACCCATCTGTCTCTGAAACCAAATGATATTTACATCGACCATGTGACATCCACTTTTAGCTCGCTTGCTATTTTTAGCTCTGAGAGGATAAAAGCAGAAGAAGCCTGGTGGGAGGTGTGTTTATGTGTGTGTGTGTGTGTGTGCGTGTGTGTGTGTGTGGAAGTGTCAATAATAAAACACCACAGCAGTGACATCAGGACCCCTCTTGATTATTAATAGCTCAGCTTTTTATGACGGGCGCACACACACGCGCGCACACACACACACACACACACACACACACACACACGTATACAAATGTCAGATCACCACAGCTAATGTCCATCACCTTCCGCTCACATAAACATGCATAAACTCTGAGCAGGCAGACGGCCAGCTGGTGGTCAGAAAAGGAGCCGGCGCTGCTCCAGAAAGATAACGCTCTATTGTGTTTATCTGCTCACACGCCGTCCCTTCTCCACATTTCTCATTTGTTGACTTCTCCGCTCTGCTGTTGTTCATCTCCATACTCGCTCCTCCAGTCTCTCCTTTTCATCCTCTCTCTCTCTCTCTCTGCCACGTATTCATCCGCTCTGTGCTCCTCTACACTCTACACCAGGGGGTCTCCAACCCTTTTTTCCTCTGAGAGCTAATTTGACAGAATGAAAGTGGTCGAGAGCTGCACACACACGGCGCCACCGAGTTGTACAGCAGACATCATTTCTGTCTTACTTTCATGGTCCTTTAATAACATTGCTTCTGTTACAATCCCGCCATCGGTGAAGGGCTTTTTGTTTCGTCAGGATGAGCGCCACTAAACGAAGCCTTTGCTGCAGAGACTGTTGTCTTTTAAGCGTTGTTTTCAGCTCCTTTACCTTCTCCGTTCGTAAACTACCAAGTTCCATGTAAAGTTGCCGTGGACTTTGGTGAAGTGGCGCTCGACGTTACATCTTTTACCGACTGATGAGACACATAGACGTATATTTTTTTGCTTTTTATTGGCCTGGCTAGTTCCTGCGGTCAATGTCAAATCTGGTGTAGGCTTGCTGGTCTGCTAACATCGCCTAATGTCATGGTACGTGTTCACAGCCTCCGTCCTTTCCACGCTCCCCATTCATTGTCTATGTAAGCAGCTGTGCAATGCATTCTGGTAGCGTGGCGTCGCGATTCGAGATACGGAGCATCACAACGCCCGCTCCTCATTTTCATAAAGTTGAGGGCAAGTCTACTTTATGTAAATCACGGGCGTCCGACGCGACTCGCCGCCTCACGAAACTCCTGAGATTCTTTTAAAATAAACGTTGTTGATCCAAATTAAAAACAGATTCAGCAACTGCACGGCTTATTTCTCACCTAAAATGTTTTCAGAAACACATCTCGGTGAACTATTTTCGTGAAATAAGAGGAGAAAGTTTCCAAACGAGCCTCCAGACTGGTTCCGATTTGAAAGCTGGGATCAGCAGCCAACGGAGGGAAAGCATTCGTCCAATCAGGAGCCGAGTGCCTTGTTTCTAGTGACAGCCCACCAAGCGTCCAATGCTGGGAAGTGTTGCGTCCCTCGCAATAAAAAACGCCCCTGTGGACACGTACGGTTACTGCGGTCGCTGATGTCATGAAATTTGAAAGCAGCGCGACTCGTTTAATTGTCGGCCAAATGGCAAATAATCATTTTGTGTCAGAAAGGGGCGCGACGTCTGTGAATTTGATTGGATAGAAATTTAAAGTGGTTTACAATGTGACTTATCAAATTGATGTCCACATTCTTGTAACCTTTAGTGAGCCACTCAGACGCAGATAGCGAGCTACTGGTAGCTCAAACATGAACGTGTGTATCCTGAGGTCTCGACTACGCTCACCTCTGACTCCTTGTAGTGGCGCTCTGGGATCTCATCATAGACGATGTCCACGGAGCACACCTCGGTTTCCTCTTCTCTGGGCTCGCCGCTGAAGATCTGAGGAACAGGGAACAGTTCGACGTGTGTTAGGTGGACGGATAAATCAATAATGAGGGGTTGACAAATGCTGTTGGAGGATGTTGCTCTGATTTCCCCTGTCACTTGGCTGTGATGGGGCAGCTTCACATACAGAAAATAAATGATTTCACAGGAAAGCAGAGGTTCAAAGGGTTTGTTAGGGGGTTTGGCTTTAACATCATATCCTGTTGGTCTTAAAAGTACAAAGCACAGGTGTCCTTCGTTCTTGCTTTAATCTCAGACAATACACTAAACTAACTGTGACTCACTCCGTGTGGTCAGTGATTTCTTCCTGTGTCTGACTCACACAGGAACAGCAGAGCAACGTCGGCCAGTTATCCGCTCCTTTCACGACTACTTCACTGCTCCTGCGTCACAGAGATACTTTCCACATTAACTTGTATACAGGTGTAGCGGGTGCAAGGGCAGCGAGAGAGATGAAATAGTTATTGAAAGAGACGAGGGAGAATAATGGAAAACAGAAAGACAGTACAAATGGTGAAGGCGGTGGAGTGAAAACTTTAGAGCAGAAGGAGCAAACACACACTTCTAAAACACCTCCTCTTGTTACGATCAGTCAGTCCGTCTGTGAAACCCTCATACTGGGTTTGCATCTCCCAAGAGCTGCCACTAAGTGGAGCTGCGGCCTTTTGTTTTCAACCACAGTGTGCAGCGAGGCAGTATTGTGTAACCTTCAGACTGCCACCAAAGTGTGAAGTGGCACTGAGGCAAAGACAACAACATGTTTTTTTGCTTCAATATTTGTTACTTGATTTATTTATACGTGTTTGTGTGCTTTGGCAATAATGTTTTAAAACTTTCAAGCCAATAAACGTTCATTATATTGATCTGAACTGATTCATTTCTGTGACTTTTAGCTGTTGATTGTGATGTAGAGCTACAGAAGCAGGGCAGGTGGTGGATTGTTTATGATTTCTTTACGTTTTTGAGATTGATGTTCTGCCACGAACTGCATCTAACTTCATCATTTAGTCACATGAATGTTACCGAAAGACTTGATCACACTGTGGAGAAACTACCTACAGGATTGAGAACAGAATGAGTGCTAACCCTAACCCTAACCCAAACTATGAGCAAAATCTCACAGAACTAAAGGAATGCATAACGGCGCGGTCACCATCTGACAAAGATAATTCACCAGTTCTGATTTGTAGGCTTTGAAGTAAGAAGATCGGGTGAAAATGTGGGAAGACAAAAAAAAAGATTTGTGCTACTGGGGACTGGCAAAGATACAAGAGAGGAGATTCTGCGAAACACTTGTTGAAAAGCCATGCCGAGATCCCTTTTTATCTTTGTCAGATGATCTACCCACACAACACACACGCTCCCAACCGCACGACACTCTCAGCTCTACTTACATTATCGTTGCTCCCTTTGTTGTCCTCGTATTTGGTCTCTATGTGGATGGAAAACTTGGGCAGGAAGGAGCACTGGAGGGGACAGAAAAAGACATCTGTATTAACGGTGGTCACATTGTCGTGGTGATAATTACATAGCTGAGGTTTGGACCACATCTCATCACACAGGTAGAAAGAAGTAATCCACGGGATGAGATGTGAGACTGAATGTGTGCCTCTAACGTCTGTGTTTTACGGCCCAAACCAGATGAGCAATAATGATTATTCTCTCACTGTGTAGATTTACTGCACCGCTCCGTTTCTTTGTGAGCACTACACACACACACACACACACACACACACACACACACACACACACTTTACTGCCTCTGGCCGTATTGACTGCCGTTCATCAGCTCTTAAACACAGCACTTTGATTAGATTAAAGCTTAACACTTCCAATTATTATAAAACCAAGGAATGGTGGAATGCTGGTTTCATAAGCCATTGGATGTACAAACCGCCGTGTGTGTGTTTGTGAATGTGTGTTTATGACAGCAGGAGGGACGAGGACAGAAGGAGCTATAGGGCTCGATGCTGGGAGCTCAGGGTGAATGCATAGGTGTGTGTTTAGTGGCAGTGTGGCTGCTCCAACCTGTTAACACGAACGCCGAAATGTGGACGAGGCTTTAGAAGGAGGCGACAGAAATGTGTGTGTGTGCGAGAGAGAGACTGAAGGATAAACCTTCATTCTGGGGAAGATGAAGTCATGACATGCAGACTATTTATTTTGAATAACAATCATTATCCTCGTCTTTTGCATCCTCAACGCCCACCTTGGGCTAATCATAACAAAAACCTTCCCAAGCATAATCAGTCCCACGAGGCAGCGTGACTACACAAGCACCATAAATACTTGTTTAACTTACAAGTGGACCTCCGTTTTGTTCGAGGCTCTTATCGTAATCACGATGATTGCTGATTTGGAGAATACTGTGAGCATATTTTTCCAGGAAAGGCTACTCATTCACGTTAACATCTGCAATGACCTTCCTCAAACATCCAGATGTTCCACGTATCTGTTGCAGTCTCGGGGGGAAAAGGCCGGCCTGCTGCTGATTTTATTCGTTCCTCATTGATGTTTCCTTGCTGCCTTAGACATAAGGTGGGCAGGTTAATGTCCCACAGCAAATCATTAGTGCTTTTTTCTCAGCGACAGTAAATTAACCAGTTATACTGAGCTGAGAGCTTTAGTGGGTCGGTCGGTGCAGAAGGGATGTACCAAACAATCGGTGAAGAACGATCTGGGCCCGAAGCTCTTACAAGTCGATTTTACATTTCAACCTTATGGTCCGGAGCTCTAGAGTAGTAAATGAAACACCTTGATTTCAGATACTAGAGGCTGAAATCAGTTTCCTTTACAAAGTGTTTTTGTTTACCCTTAAGACTCGGTGAGGAGCTCATCTATCCAGAAGGAGCTCAGAGGTGAACTGGTGCTCCTTTGTATTAAAAACGTTCACCAGGATTCTGATCAGGATTCATCCTGGACGCCTCCCTGCTGAGTTATTCCAGGCATATATCCGACTGGGGGGTGACCCCAGGGCAGACCCACAACACACTGGAGGGATGACATATAACACTTGGCCTGGGAACACCTCGAGATTCCCAAGGAAGCGCTGGAGGACGAAGAACATCTACCTTGCTTCGCCTGCTGCCACCAGGACTCTGACTAGGATAAGTTGAGGCTGATTATTACTATCTCTTGGGGACCCTTTTTAATTGGCTGTGCACAATTATGCACAACAGAAAACTAATCATGAAGTCAAAAGGAGAAAAATGCAAAGTCAGGAACAAATAAATAGAATTCCAGCGTCACGGTTGTGTGTCTCCGCCAACCAGTCACGTTACAGTTTACATCCATGTCCGTCCAAAATGTCTCTTCATCATCATTGTGTGAAATTGTCATAATTAACATATGAAGTCTTGAGTTATGGCCCAAAACGTGTTTTTGTGAGGTCAGAGTGACCTTGACCTCTGACCACATAAATCAAATCAGTTCATCCGTGAGTCCAGGAGGACGTTTGTTGTGCCAGATGAGATACTGTCTCCTCAGGCGTTCCTGAGATATCGCTTTCACGAGAATGGGACGGACGCAGAGAGCAAAAGTGAAGCCAATGCTGAAGTGCCTTAAACTTGCATTCTTATACTTGCAAGACGGGCTTCACTAAATATAACTTTGCTGTTTTGGTGCTTCCGTGTAGTTTGTGTTGGAACAGCGTAACGTGCATTGGTCACCGACCCAAAGAAGAATAGTAGTGCAGGATGAGCCTGTTATTTGACATGCACGGTGAATACTGTATGACCAGGCCAAGGGGCAACCTCCTGATGCCAATGAGGAAGTACCTTAAACTTGCATTCTTTCTAACAGCCAGCAGGGGGCGACTCCTCTAGTCGCTAAAAGAAGTCTGACTGTATAGAAGTCTATGAAAAAATGAGCCTACTTCTCACTTGATTTATTACCTCAGTAAACATTGTAAACATGAGTTTATGGTCTCAATCGCTAGTTTCAAATCTTCTTCAATACAGCTTGATGTTCATTTAGTAAATTATGGTCCCATTTAGAGTCAGATAGACCATAAAGCAGGGGATGCTTTAGGGCGGGGCTACCTTGTGATTGACAGGTCGCTACCAAGGCGTTGTCCGGTCTGGGAGTCGTCACTGTTTTTGTCTTTAACCCTTTCACTGTGTTTTCACTTCATGAAAGTTAATATTAACATTTTGGTCGCCTACAAATGTCTTATTCAGCGTTCGGTTGTGCTTAGCTCCACCCTCTTGTGTAATTTCTAAAAAACAAAATGACGACGGCCAAAATGCCGAACTCGAGGCTCAGGCCACTTCTTATATACTGTCTATGGACAGATGTAAGGTCACAGTGACCTTGACCTTTGTGCCAAATCTGAAGAAGGTGTTTCTGAGGTACCGCTCTTCACGAGAACGAGTCGGACGGACCTACAACCCAAAACACATGATGCCTCCGGCCATGGCTTTCACCGGCGTTCAGAGGCGTAAAAAAAACATTCTGTTTGGATTCAAATGAGTTTCCAGATCACACTCGGGTTTTTGACAGATGTGCAATTACACGTTTCGAAGACGGGATAGTTGTAGTTAAATGTCACCGCACGGAAAAAGCTCAAATCTGAGACGAGATGTTGTTACTGTTTGGATTAGACTTGATTTTCTGTGAGCAACAATCTGATGGGTGAATAATGTCACAAAACAATGTCTCTCTCTCTCGCTCTCTTTCTCTCTCTCTCTCTCTCTCTCTCTCTCTCTACGTCATAAAGTCTGGATCTTCACACATTTGTCATTCCGTGCCAGCGGTGTTCAGAAAGTGCAGCCTCTTCTCTCCTCTCACCTTTAAACCTCTCCACCACAAAGATCTACATGTCCGCTGTTGGATCAAAGTGTTTTTTGTATGTGTGATATCTGTGCGTGGGCGCAGACACATTGAGAGTACTCACCGTGTACTCTGACCATATTCCCAGCAGAGGCCATCCGCGTAATGGGCAGAAATGGGAGGTGTGTGATGAGGGCAGACAGGTAGAAGAGAACAAAGAAATGAAACGAGAGAGATAAGAGAAAACAATTTAGTTCAAAATGGAAAAGAAGGAGCATTAAGCCTCAGCAATAGCACTTCTGTCCCAGCGATAGCACATGACTTGTTAAGACACAGTCTCATAAACAAAAGTATTAGTCACATGGATTTGTCACATGGACACACTGTACTACAGGAGAGCTGCAGTGAACGTTCAACATAACCCTGCAGACTGATGGTAGTTTATTAGAGTTTGTCAGTATTTTTGTGGCATTTAAAGCGGTTCTGCTTCTGCTAGAAGTGTCTTTTCAAAGGTGTTTTGACAGACTTTAATGATAACACTTTAAATGAATTAAAGGAATCCTTCCAAACAACATATTGAGGATGATTTCAAAAACAGCTGTCTGGCACATTCACAAAAAAATGACTCCATCTTTGTGTCAAGTTTGTTGTGAAACCTTCAAACCTGATAGATATTGCATCCTGGCATTTCCAGATTATACAAAAAAAACACCACTTAAAGTGTCAGGGGGATTCAGTGTGTCACAATAACACATGACTTTATAATACGCCTTTGAAAAGCTGCTAATAACGGGAGCACTCGTATCTTATGTAACACAAAGTTTTGACACTGAGGAAAACTAAAAATGCATATCTTCATGTGCGTTTCATGTCATACTCAAATTACTGCTTTACTCTGAATTAAAGTGTCCCTTTTAAATGCAACAGCAGCAAAACAGTGATGCAAATTATTGAGAAAATAGTCAAAACACATTCCACTGTCAGACACAAACTACAATCAAAAAGCATATTGTGTTCCTGTGTAGCCTTACACATCACTGTTTATCTTCCAGTTAAACCTGCCCGTCCTCTCCCCATCACTTCCACTGTCCCTCTTGACCTCCGTCTCTCCATCCCTCCCTCCTTTCTGTTCATTGTGGATTGTGTTGGACAGAATATTGCTTCCACATCCCTTTGCCCTCCCAATGATCCCATATAACGGCTGCCAGCAGGTGAACAGAGACATGTTTTTGTAGAGGGCTGCAGAAAATGGGAGTTTGTGTGTATGCACATTGCTCTAGTAAAACATCTGCAGAAAGCCATGCTGTTACAGAGCGGGAAGTCTTTATTTAAAGGGACGGTCTTTGTATAGTTTTTTTAAACCAATGCTAATATTTGTTACCTAATATAATTAGGGCTGTCAATCAATTAAAATAGTTAATTGCGATTAATTGCACATTTTTTATCTGTTCAAAATGTACCTTAAAGGGAGATTTTTCAAGTATTAAATACTCTTATCAACATGGGAGTGGGCAAATTTGCTTGATTTATGTAAACATATGTATATATTTATTATTGGAAATCAATTAACAACACAAAACAATGACAGATATTGTCCAGAAACCCTCACAGGTACTGCATTTAGCATAAAAAATAAATCATAACTGCAGCCCAACAGGCAACAACAGCTGTCAGTGTGTCAGTGTGCTGACTTGACTATAACTTGCCCCAAACTGCATGTGATTATCATAAAGTGGGCATGTCTGTAAAGGGGAGACTTGTGGGTACCCATAGAACCCATTTTCATTCACACATCTGGAGGTCAGAGGTCAAGGGACCCCTTTGAAAATGGACATAACTGTTTTGAAGTTTGAAGTGTTAATTAACCTCCTTCTTGACAAGCTAGTATGACATGGTTGGTACCGATAGATCCATTAGGTTTTCTAGTTTTATGCCAGTATCTTCACTCAACCTACAACCTAAAAATCGCAAGTTGTGTTAATGTGTAAATTAGTGGCATTAAAACGAAGTTGCTTTAATGTGTTATTATATCGTTAACTTTGACAGCCTTTGTTTAAACCAATGCGTAATATGTGTTACATAATATAATGTCCTGTAGGTAATAATGGCAGGACAAAAGTGCATGTAAACACATGCTATTTCATGGATGTGTATACTTTGTGTTTGTAGATAAAAGCACAAGGATAATTAAAGTGTTACCTGTGATCGTGTACGGGTAATAGTTCCAAGCCTTCTCTGTGACGTAGAATATTTTCGGGACCACTGCTCTGGCCCAGCTGGGCAGCTTGCTGAAACACAGAAAGAAGAGGATGGATTTGTAAATTGAAGGATAAATAAAGTTAGAGGGCTGGTGAGATAAACAGCTTGTGTGCTGCACAGTGAAAGTAGCCCCCTCTCTTAAAGTTGCTCCCCTCTTTTCCTTGACCCCATCGCCCAGAAAAAAAGCAATGACAAGCATCCAGCTGTGCGGAGCCATAATGGAGGCCATGCAAGGCAGCCATGACGGCCCCTGGGGGAAGTTGATTACACTGATTACGCGCTCCACCCTGCAGCGGAGTTTCACCAAGATAGATACGGAGAGGGACGTGGAGGGCGGAAAGTACAGAGAACCAGCTATTACTCAGCACAAATTGATTCTAAATGCAGACAGTCGCAGCCAAGTAGCCGAGCATTTTATTGGGCTTCCAATCAAAATGCAAACGATTACAGAGGGAGGGGAACAACAGGGGCCAGACTTTGCTTAGCTGGAGGGAGATTGCCAAGCCAAAGATTTGAGAAATGCATGAATGCACGGGTGGAAAAAAAAATCTTTTTCAAAGTTTTACTTTTAACAATGGAACAGTAAGTCCTGATTATCAAGAGGGAATAACAGAGAGTCTTATTATTATTGAGTCCCATTAGAAACTTCACTGCAGCCACCAACAAAGGAAGTAGCACCATAATTGGACACACATTAAGCTGTATCAAATCCTCTTTTACACCAGCCATTATCGCCCTCTCCCCTCCTCATTCTGTGTCCGGCCGCCGTAATTGAATGTGGAGATTATACCGAGAGTCTGTATACGGGCCGCTGGGACGAGACGGACGGTTCCCTCCGGTCTCTCTCTCCGATGGACTGTCAAACAGCCAGGGTGAGTGTTGCAGACACAGCAGACTGGTCACATGTCCTCCTCACACTGCCTTAACGACACGACACGCATGCACAGACTGCAGATATAACGTGGTAACAGGTGGTCTGTGGGTGGAGAGAGGCAGGCGCGGCGTCCGACAGCGACTGCTCAAATTATCCATCACTTACACTGACCTCATCTCCCTCTGCCCACGCACACACACACACACACACACACACACACACACACACACACACACACACACACACACACACTGCACTAAATCTTCCTGTCCTCAGAGTTTCTCAATGACACTTCAGATTTCCCAAAGGCCCACTTATTTGTCACTTCTGACCACAAAACTTTCCCCTCTCTGCCTCTCACTGTGGCTCTCTTTTCATCTCTGTCTCATTGTCTCACTTTTTGGGGGAATGAGTTTCCCAGTTGTCTGTGACAACAGTACTTGATTCATGATCAATGTGGACTTCATCTTATCAGTCTTTGCATCATCGTATTAAAGAACTATGAGTGAAGAGAACACGTTTTCATCCCAACTCGTCACATACTGCCGCTTTGTGTAACCAGGTTGAAATAATAGCTTTATTTTTATGTTGAAATTCCATCAAATCCTGATCAATATAGTGTAAAACATTTGTTTGGTTATGGTTGAGAAGTATTTTGTAGCCTGTTCCAACCTGTACTGTCACTTCAAGAAGTTACAGTTCTGTGACGTCAATGCAGAGCTACTTTCAGGCTGCACTGAGAGGAGGTATGTATTATTTTCCCTGTCAGAGTTTTACATTTATTTTGTCTTGTAGGCAATGCAAATGCAGTAGTATGCAGTTATAAACGCTACACCTAAAATTGTGCACATGCAGCCATGTGTCATTTGAATATAAACTTTGTAAATCGCACTTTTGCGAGCTTTATAGTAGACACGTTTTTACATGTGCTACGGGGTTTCTTGTGTGTTTATCTGCTGACAGGGGAGTGTGGAAGAGACCGCATGTTACAGAGCTTTCCATCTGCTTTTGTTGACTTGTACAGGCACAACTATCATCCAGACTCCATTAAAAGAGAACAACCAGTAGCTGTTGTGGTCCGGGTCCTTCCATATAGAACACAACGCAGATAACACCCGTTACATTTGTCACACCGTTAGGCATCAGAACCACTATAGTTACCCTTGGTAGGAAAGAACTACATCCTCAGGCTTAAAACTACTACGTTTTTACAGATAAAATGACACTGAACGTTGTGAAAACGGGACACTAATGGACAGCTGATTGTAACGTGAAAGTGAAACGTAACGCACAGGACACGACCAGCGGTCTCCTGGATGAAAGCCTTGTGTTTGTTGGACCCATCCGCCTCCCCTCCCCACTGTGTTTTTCCGCTCTTTAAACTACATCACCACACTTTCTCTGAGCGTTTACCGTTGCGCGTGGATGAGTTTGCATTATATTTAAAGCAACAATAGGTAGAATTGGAGCAAATATGATTACTTTTATAAAATGGTCACTATATCCTGACAGTAGGGTACGAGGCAGGTAAACGACACCAAAACATGGTAGAGCCCCTCGGCATAGTTTTTTACTACATGACTATTTTGGTACAAACATTTACCCGCCAGCGTGGTGGATAGCCTTCCAAGATTTACTCGCCAAACGGAAAAATCTACCCGCATTCGGCGCTGGGCGGGTGTTAACTTCAGGCTATGATTTCAGTAATAAACAATTCCGACAAGCTCTCGTAATGCACAGTTTGTGATGACATTGTCGGAGACATTATGACAGGGTTGTTGTATCGGACTGCATTCGATTGCACAGGTGTACCTAATAAAGTGGCTACTAAACATTAGCAACATATCCCTGACATTAACTTGCAGGCTACTCTTTAAAATCCATGTTTTTCTGTAATCTCAAAGCTTTGTTTGTTTACTTCTCTTTGCAATCGTTAAAGATTAAACAAGGGGAATCAATGAGGTGCTGAACCAGGCGTTCACCTGGATTCACCTCAATGAAAAGTCCCTAATATTCTTTTCTGCTGTAATGCTGCACAGGAGAAATAATGCAGGTGTGTGATGAGGGGTTATATTCAGAGTAAATTCACGACTAATTCAATTGTAATCGACATAACAGAAAATGAAACACTCAATTTCACGCTTATCAAGTTGAACAAAGCACAGGAAAATAGGCTTGGAGAGAGATGAAAAGGGACAACTAACTACATTGTTCCCTTGCTTATTCCTGAAACACAACAGCGATGCTTCGTGCAGCCTGTAAAGCAGGAATACTCAACTACTTGCTTTGCCCCGGGGGGCACTTTTGTAAAATAACAGAAAGCCAGGAGCCAGTTAATGAACACATAACAAACCTTTTTATATATAAATATAAACACGCTCTATTAGACTATTTTGAATCTTGTTTATTACACCTGGCACCCTATCTCGGGCCGAGTTGAGTATCACTGCTGTAAAGCCTTATGATATCTAAAATGATCATATGTTATGCATCGTGTCCTCATATTCAGCTATTTATTTGAATAAGACAGATGTTGACATGAACACATCCTCTGACAACTAACGAATGTCTAATCTATGTTTTTAACACTAAGGACTGATGAGAGAGTTGGTCACAGCTATGCAGTGAAGTATATAAAGTCTTCAGCAGGACATACACCGATCAGCCGTAACATTAGGTCAGCACGGGCACCCTGACCGGTCTCTATACGCAACAAACCGCGATGCGCTGTGTGTTCCGACTCCTTTCTATCGGAACCAGCATTAACTTTTTCATCAGTTTTAGCTCCAGTAGCTCTTCTATTGGATCGGACAACACGGGCCAGCCTTCGCTCCCCATGTGCATCAATGAGCCTCTGGTCTGACCCTGTCGCCGGTTCACCGGTTTTCCCTCCTTGGACCACTTTTGGTACGTAGGTCCTGACCACTGTAGACCGGGAACATCCCACAAGAGCTGCAGTTCTGGAGACCCAGTCGTCTAGCCAGCACTATTTGGCCCTCATCAAAGTCACTCACATCCTTACGCTGGCCCATTTTTTCTGCTTCCAACACAAAGTTCAAAGTTCGAAATGTTCACTTGCTGTCTAATATACCCCCCCACCGCCAGGTGCCATGGTAACGAGATGTGAAGACAATGTTATTCACTTCACCTGTCAGTGGTCTAGACAATCAAAGATAGGTTTCTCTTTTCAATGGAGCATTATATAAACTAACCCAACCTTTTTCCTTAAGGGACCACTTTTCTATCACTAAGAGTAAACTGACGACCCCTGACTAAGTGACATACTTTATGGATATTTCATATTATATTCAATGCATAACAATAACAATACAGAACAACTGATAAATTGTACAATTAACCCAAATAGTGAACGCAATAACTGCAGGCAGTTTGTGTAAAACGAGTGATTTGGATGAATTTTGAGCAGATTCACACTTCCTGTGTGTTTTAGGAACTCTTAATTCTCTGTATTGTTTTTTATTATTATTTTTAACGATCATATGCACTTAATAGGTTTCCCTTTTGACAAATTTGGTGTCAAACTATAAAAAATACAATCTAATTTAGTTTTCTTCACAGAAATGCATGAAATGTTGAGATATAAACCAAATGTATGTTTTTTAAAAGAGTTGTCTTACACCCTTAAAATCAAGAAGGCCTTGCGACCCCCTGTGAAGCTCTGGTGACCCCTAGCGGGGGTCGGGACCCCCAGGTTGGGAACCAGCGATATAAAACACACATTTATACACATTGTAAATAATTAATTTAATTAAATTGAACATATGTTACATAGCAAGAGGAAGACACTCACTTGTTGAGGTAGATTCGTTTCTCGGTGAACTGGCCCGATCCGTGCTCGGGGTCGTCATACGGCTCGTTCTGGACCACCTCCACCCCCTCCCCGCGTTCACTCTGCTCATGACTGTGTTTACTGATCATATACAGCTGGCCGATCCGGTACTGAAACACAGACAGCAGACAGACAAAACAGAGAAGATATTAGATCAATTGTTTTTTTTTATTAAATCTAGTAAGACAATTAAAGGTAGGGAGGAGGAACTCAGGCTGACATTTTAACGTTGTTATAGAAACAAACCGTCCTCATACTGTAGCTACGCATCAGATGAGACTGCTCTGAATGGAAACAACATGCTCTTTGCTCGACAACTGACTCAACCGTATAATTTTATAGCAGCCACAAAAATAAACGCAGAAGGGAAAATACCAGGATTACTGCTATCACTGCGCGGTCCTGACACCTGGGGACAGTCGCCATAGCGAAAGAAAGCCGGGGTATTAAGAGCTGTCTGCAGCCTCGTATCGGGCCAAGCAGTACAACAATAGTAACAGCAGCAGCAGCGGCCAGCGAGGTGACCCTACACCCCGGCTCCCCGCTGGCACATCAGTCAACACCCACATCTTTCACTCATCGCCGAATGACCCACTTGGCCCAATCATAATGTCACTTTTGGTGACACTTGACAGGCTGGATCTGCAACTATTTTCCATACATTTGGAAAAGCGTCGGAGCGAGAGCGCTTCGAGGACGGAGGTTTCCGACTGCTTGTAGGCCTATTTCCGGGCTCGGGGGGGAAATCGATACAGCCCCTGATGGTGACTTGTGCCACTCCGCTGGAATGCCAAGGGGTCATGTAGGACTCAACCGCCACACACACAAACAGAGCTCCCACCAAGGATAGCAGCGTTAAGCTAATGGAAAAAAAAAAAAAAGAAAAGGACAAGGACCGATTGGGATGTTGACTTGTGACTCTACATTCAGCCACAAAACGCAAGGAATGGAGAGAAGAGTAATTTGATAGAGCAGTGGAATAAAAACAGCAGAGCCAACGTGTACCAGTAAACAAGCTCAGGGTGCAACTTCTTCTACCACAATGCCAAATTCTTCCATCTGCCGACCATGAGAGAAAAAAGCAGAGGGAGTATTCCCAGCTGGAATGTTGATGGCCGTATGTTTCTGACTGAACAGCTGTCGGAGTCTGGCATCATTTTTCCGCTGCAATGACACAGTCGCAGGCCTTCGACTTTACTGTTTGGTTCAGTCTCACTGTGGTTATTTTCAGAGGCAGCAGGCGGCTTGTTTTAAGCAAATTACGCTCAATAAAAATCGACTGTATGCTACCTGCTCAGGATCAAATAGCAGACAGACAGAGTTAGTGATGAGCTGGTAAACATTGTGGAGCGTTTAGCAGCTAAAGAGATATTTCCCTCAGGAGTTGGTGGAGACTAAAACAAAATAAAATGACACAAAAACAACTCTATATGAATACTAATGTTGCTCCGTATCTGTTGGACGTGTTGTTAATAAGTCACTGCTTGCTAACATGTTTCCCATATCAACTTTCAACCTCATAACAGTTCGTATCATAGCTTAAGAAAAGTTATTCCTCCTTTTTTCGGTGCGTTTTCCTACGAATGTCCAGCAACACGTGTCAATTTCCGTTCGTTACATGCATATGTATTTTTCAAAATAAACTTCTGTCGTGACAGGAAGCAACTTAGGTTACATTGCGAACGTTTTTTTAAAGACTAATTTGTTGCTGTAATGTTATTCAATCCACGTATTGAATGTATTTGAGGTTTGTTAGCATATGGTTTGATAAATTAGGATCAACCTTTGCCAGAGTAAACGAATATGTCTTTTCATTTGGCCACTGTTGGTGTGCATCTGCTGTGAGAGCCAGGGTGTTTATATGTTTATATATATATATCTATATCTATATATCTTTGTGAGCCCTCTGATGTCAGAATAATTCATCCACCATATGGGCAGATGAGATAAAACAGATATATCTCTGTGAAATCCACTGCTAAGGAACAGAATGCTTGACATATAAATGAACTGCATGGGCCAATAATTGTGACAATAATGTGAGACTTAATTGATCCTCTTCATGTGAATACTGCGTTTGATCAACATATTCTCATATCACAGCTTGTATGATATCTTATGAAAAAGTTATTCCTCCTTCTTTTCGTGCATTTTCCTACGAATGTCCAGCAACACGTGTTGATTTCTGCATGTTACATGTCTTCACAGGAAACAACTTCTTTAGGATTAGGCAACAAAACTCCTTAGTTAGGTTTAGGAAAAGATTAAGTGACAAATAAATCAGCGTTGATTCTGGTTTCACACGTGGTATGAACAGCGGTCTCCTGGGCAAAAGTCCAGTGTTTTCTGAGACTTTATAAACATCACTATTTTTGTGGACTTTATTTATCATATTCTGTTTGTTCTCTTTGGCCCAGATGTCAAGCAAACATTGGACTTGTGCTGAAGATGTCATGTTAACCTGTCATTTACCTGTGTCCATGCAGGCAGCCTGTGTTTTGGTTCGCTTGGAAACGGTTTGAGACCACCTCTCGCAAGCGGTCTCAGACCCGTTGTTTTGGTACGATTACTGCGTTCACATCCACCCGAACGAACTGCACAAGAGTTCAATTAAAACAAACTAAATGTTGGCTTGTGAAAGCGCCTCAAGATCTTTGTCACTGTGTTTGCAGAAGTGAATTTCAAAGGCGAAGTAATTGCTGTAATGAGTTCACATTATTTCGTCCACCCTTTATAATTAACTACGGCATTAACAGTATCATATGTTTAAAATATACCGTAAGAGTCATTATGATGGAGAGTGAGGGAGTCCATGACATTCAGACGGCTAACAGAAGAAGAAGAAGGATGAGGTTGTCCGTCATACAGATCAATAATTACATTTCCAGAGATTCCTGTTTGGGAAAAACAAAGATGAGAGGCGGTTGATTGGCACATAAATCTTCTTGCTAGATGAAAAGCATGAAGGCAGAATACCCACTCGAGGGGACCTCTGAGTGCCACTCTGATCACACTGATGGCGAGCAACAGCGTATTAACATTAAGCACCATCTTTCATGTTTCCCTCGGCTCATTCAGGCCTCAGACATATTGTATAAACATGGCAGCTGTTATGATGTTCCTCCTGGCTGCCATTGTATTCAGCTCCTGTCTGCTGCTGATGAATGAGAGGCTGTTTTCATTGTTGTCTTTGGAAATCTTGCTCTAATGACTAGGAGGGAGAAGTGGCCCCTTGCTCAGGTGAGAATGGCCATGAATAATCTCTGATTGTCTCTTTTCTATTTCCCTCTAAAGACTACAGAGCCGTTAGCAGGATCAACGGCTGACATCAGGGAGGTAAGGTGCTGCATCATCGGCTCAGGTGTTGTTTTTAAGCTATTCCACCTGTCATTTGGTTTATCGACACCCTCAATTTTCCTGCTTTCTTGCTTTTTATTTGTATCCTCACAGTGTCTCTATGTTTGTGCCTAATTTCAACCTTTCCTTTTTTGAACTCCTCTTCTCACCTTCTTGGTTTATGAGCTGTTTCCAGAACAGAAGTGCTCGACATCCAATCGACGGGAAAATGCAATTCTTGCAGAAATCTCCAAACGTCAAACGTTTTTTGTCACCAAATCACAGCATGGCTTTTTCTATGGTGCTCCTCAAGGTCTTGGTGTCTTAATGTGGTATTTTGGAGGGATTATTAGTAATTTTTATCAATTCTCAAGTGGAAAAAATGGTTAAATTTAGCACCAACTCTGTGTAACAAATGGTATAATTAATTTTAATTCATTCATTCATCCATGTAATTGATTTCTGATTTATGACTAGAACAACTTGACACGCAGTGCTGAGCAGCATCTCAAATTAATCTCCAGGTTTCCAGCTTTCAGATGATGTACACCACTTCTATGTGACATCTACTGTTGACCTCCTATCTCCCCCTAAAGACCACCTGTACCCCCCTAAAAAAACAAAAACGTTAACATCCTGTTCTTTGGAAATGAAGAGTGATTCCCCCAATAAATGCAAAATAACAAAAACTACAGTACATTTAAGAAACCTGCCGGTTGCAACTAAAACATGCAACTGAGTCACCACGGCTTAATATGCATACAGTATATGAAAAGTAAAATATTATTTGAAGATGAAAGCATTGAACCAATATTATGATCAAACTGTGTCTCTTTCTGCTTCTCTGTTCTAACACAACAGCAGGTGGCGGGGAGCCGTCATTGTGCCGCAGCCAAGGAGTGTGTTAGTGTGAGTGTAAGATAAGAATCCTGACAGAGCGCACACACACACACACACACACACACATAAGACCATACTGGGCACAATGCTAACATGAAATTAAAATTCAACCTCAGACAGAGTAATTACTGCTTTGAGCGCTTTGTATTCTTGGATAAATGACTGTGCTCCTTTTAAGATAAATGGCTGCTGCGTCTTGATGTCCATTTGAGGGTTGTGTGTGTTTGTAGTTGTGTGAATGAGAGAGAGAGGGAGATAAAGATCTGTATCCTTTTCTTTGTTTTTCACCTTTATTTATTCAGGGGAGAGGTTCACTGAGAGCAATGTTCTCTTCTTCAGGAACGCCCTGATCACATTCACACAGTTACACTTCCTCACCTGGAAGCTGTCCAGCAAAAAAACACAGCCTGATCTGCTCAAGGGTACCTCACTGTTTCCTCACCTTTATCAGATTTATCAGATTTATCCTGCAGGGTCCGGGGGATTGAACCGAAGACCTTCCGGTCACAAGCTCGCTTCTCTGTATCTGTGTCTCTCTGCATGAGCAGATCATCCTAAATCAAACCAGGTTGGTTTCATACACTGCTCGTAGTTATACCTACGAAAAGTAATGCACTGTAATTCGTATATATCCCACAAAATAAATGTGCGTGTAATCCATGTAACTGTCAACCAGGAAATATAAAGTAGAGAGAAGGTCGGGGTGGAGGGGTGGGTAAAAAAATACCAGACTTTCGCTGCTGTTTGTGTCCCGTGTGAAACCAGAAGTCAAGGTTGATTTATTTGTCACATAACTTACATACTTAAGTAACGCCACTTTCAGTGCTATTTCAAGCCAAACCACAATCTTTTCCTAAACCTAACTAAGTAGTTTTGTTGCCTAAACCTAACCAAGTTGTTCTTTTCCTAAACCTAACTAAGAAGTTTTGTTTCCTAAACCTAACTAAGTCGATCTTTTCTTAAACCTAACTAAGAAGTTTTGTTGCCTAAACCCAACCAAGTCGATCTTTTCCTAAACCTAACTAAGTAGTTTTGTTACCTAAACCTAACCAAGTTGATCTTTTCCTAAACCTAACTAAGTAGTTTTGTTACCTAAACCTAACCAAGTTGATCTTTTCCTAAACCTAACTAAGAAGTTTTGTTGCCGAATGATGCCTAAAACATTCTGCCTACTGAAGCTTTAATGCAGTGGGAGGCATCAATGTGACAATCAATACTGCTGTTGTCCAAGTGATAGAGGGAAATTAAAGTGAAAGAGAGAGTAGAGCCTGTCAGAAAGAAAAAAGTGAGAGTGAAAAAAGAGACATTTGTGCATCAGATGGCAGATCTAAGAGTAAGTTTGTGTCCTAGGAAAACATTGCTGTAGACAGCATGTTAAGACCAAATATATTATTTAATGCTTGCATAATTATGCCGAAAGCTCTCTGGAAATAGTAGTAAGATAATTTGAAAACATCAACACATATAAAATCAAATCACAGCCAGGCTGTTTTTTATTGGAAGGATCTGCATGTGACCACAGAACTGATGGGTCAGCAGCAGCACGGCCACGGGAACATGAAAGCAGAGCACTTTCAGTCAGGGACAGGTCCAGTTCCGCTGTGACAAGCACCGCTACGGGAGGTCCTTCCTGCCAACAACTAGCCCCCTCTGGTCAGGACAGGAGGGTAAATCATTTAGTGTAATCACAACATACTGCCTGACCACACGAATCAACTAAATACGAAAACATACAACAGAGATATGAAGGGAAGCCCGCTGAGCTTGTTAAGGGAACACACTGCTGCTATCACCAGCTGAACTTAATCAAAGCAATCAGTCAGGCACACAAATGCACATGTACTTGTGAAATAAATCTATTTCCAAACCCCTATCTCTCGGCCTCACAGCTACAACCTATAACTTAAGATGAGGTTACCTTACTTTGCAAAATATCCTCCGGTCTCGACCTCAAAAACTGCAACTTTTTTTCCCACAAGGACTAAAGTACAACACACATCACACACTGCTGTTTCAGCAGAAACGTGTGCATGCTGCTGTTGAGAGCGAGTGCATATGACTGACTGCATTTGCTCCTTTCACGCCGATTCAGCAGAACGTGAAGGTTGAGTGTTGACTTCCTGTACCGGTTTGATAAATTCACATGCCATAGCAGTGTCGGTCACAAAGGCAGTGTTAGGAGGACGCCAAGGAGGGCAGCTGGCATCGGGGGAAGCCATGTGTTGTGGTAGCTCAACACCAGTTTGTGCCGTGCCACACATTGCCTGCTTTACTCAAGAACTCAGTCAGTCAGTGCAGCATCCAAGAGCAATGGAGCGTGACAGGTCCGAGAGCAAGATAACCGAGTGTCAGCAGTGCCTTTTCTTCAGGAGGAACAGGAGGTTCACATTCTACCAGAGTACGTCTTTTGCATTGTGAGTAAAGTGTTGCAGGAATTCATTATGCAGAACTTGTTTTGGATGCTTGAAAAAAATGCTTTAGCTCTTACACAAGATGTACCGAGGTAAGGCCTTTACACGATTGTGCGATTGATTTGAACGTTGATATACTTTTTCTAACTGTTGTTTTTGTCATGAGTACTTTCACACAGAATGCAAATATTAAAGTCAGGGTTGACGATGTTCTCCAGTCTCCACTATATGTTATATTGGTTGAAATGGTCTTTACACCCCGACAGCGATCCATTACTGATGAGCTCTGATAATAGACTGGAAAAGAGCCGTCATCTGTAGCTGCTGCAACCCTTAAAAATGTCTACCAATCACTGCCTTGCGGTCTGCTTGGAAAGAACCAATCAAATGCCTCCCTGCCTCCTTGCTCGTTCTCTACAGTTGGCGTGCAGCAGCCTGAACTCAAAGCACGTCGCCGCCGCAAGTTTACCGACGAAAAAGCAATTTTTTTACGGAACAAGGTAAATTTTTTCGGAGCTTTTTTCACAACGAATAAATGCATCAACCCATCACATTGTGTGGAACGGGTTGAGTTGCACCTCTATTGATGAAACAACAACATGGAGTCTCCGTAGTCTGAACCAAAAACACCTCTTAGAGGACAAAGCACTGCGTAGCGCGAATAGAGCTGAATTTTTGTCGGATGCCCTGTTCCTATTTAATCCTGTTGCTCGCTTTGAAAGTGCCGCAACGGAAGAGGAAAGGCTGATTCATGAAGATGAAATGAGGAGTTATCTATACGATCCCTCCTCATTTCACTACATTTTCTTTTTTACATTTTTCAGATTCAAATATCTGTTATTTTTACTTGCTGACAGCCTAATAACTATCACTTGTTTGATGTACAGCAACAATATAAGACATTTGTACAGATGATAGTTTTATGTAACCAGGTCTTGAGATATTTCTGCTTACACTTCACTACAATGGAGGTGAATGGAATTCCATTTACACAGGATGAAATGCACTTTAGTAGTGGCTACAAATAAAACGTAGTATCCAACTGCTATTATGAATGGACTGAAGTGGAAATGACACCAGCTCTGATACGCACAGACTTGCCAGGAGCAAAAGACCGCATTACATAAACTATGTCAAAGATGTGTGGAGAGGTGTAATTTATTTATACTGATCGTTGCAGGTTGGAGGCAGCACTCTCCTGTCGTGCTTCCCTCTCCACCCCTCCATCTCGCTCTCTTCCTCCCTCCACCCGTCTTCTCATCCTGCATCTCTGCAGTGTCTGAGGTCACTGAACCAAACATTACATAACGTCAAGATCACTCACTACGGCTCACTCCACTATGCATCATTTTTACTCCCCGCCTGGCAGCGCGCCGGGTGGCCTGCTGACGTGATGTGTTTATATGCATGCATGGGCCAGGAGAGAAAAAAGGGTGAAAGGGAGGATTGGATTAAAGTAGAGAGTCAAAGAGAGGTAAAGATGCCGCCGAGCAGGAATAAAAGAGCAAAAAGAGGGCAGTGCTGCAAAAAACGATATTGGGGAGACTGACAGATTGTTGAGCTATTACATAACTTGATTGAGGGCGGCCATTTCTCTCTCGCCCTCCCTACTACTCCGGCTCCTCTTCCCATTTATAGGATGCATGTCACTTTCTCCTTCAAGCTTTCCTCTGCCGACATCCTTCTGCTTTGCATTACTTTCCGAGTTTTTCTCATTTCCCCACTCTCTCTATCTTTGCCTCTCAGCTCAATGAGGTTTGAGAGCATCATTATGTCATTCTTCTGATGCCACAGCGGCTGAAATCATTTCACCAAAACACTTCGCCATCCAGACTCGGTTTAATCTCACTCCCTGCAAAGCTTAATTCAAAGCCAGTAAAAAGCAGGAGCAGTCGGATCAATCAAACCCCCCGAGGAGAACAAAGAAGAAGCAGAGCCCACGGGTGGATGCTGAGGTTTGACATGCATTAGCAGCAATGCTGATTCTTGACTGATGTCATTTGTGTCACAAATAAAATATGTGTTTCTGTTTCAACTCATCTCGGAGCTGTACTGATGTGCAGCCAACTGCAACCTAATAATCAGTCAATGTAGTCAATTCTTCTTCCCCATTCAGTAGGTTGATAAACAGCTCTCCCTCCCAGTTACATAAGCCTTTTGTCCTCTCCGTTCCACTCTGGAGTGTTTTGGTACAACTTGAATTTCAGGTTGCTTGGGGAAAACCGTCTCATTTATTATGCATAGAGAGAGCGCGGCGTATTTCTTACAGCCCTGCTGAGATAGAGAGAGAGAAAAGAAAAAGTAAGCACGAAAAGTAGAGCAAAGGGAGAAAGAATGAGAGAGAAAGAGATTGACCACAAGTGTTATCTTGGTGTGGTCTTGCATACAATATCAGGAAACATTTTGGCTTTTGTAAAAAGGGAGATGTCCTTGATAAATCACTCGCTGTTTGCAGAATATGCAAAGGCCAGATAAAATACAACGGCAACACGACCAATCTTTCCACGCACCTACTGAGACACCATAGGATTGCAACGCCGAACGCCCAGGGAACTCTGGCAGTGTTAAAACTTACGTAGGGCTAAAGACATCACGGCATCCATTGCCAGGTTTATCTGTCAAGATATACGACCGTACAGTGTGGTTGAAAATCCTGGGGTTCCGTGAAATTACCCAAACTTTAGAGCCAAGGTACCACATACCTGGATGCCACACGTCTCAGAACAATGCATTCCTGAATCGTACAAAATCGTATCGCTCTAGTTGAGCCAAATATCGCCCTTGAATCGTATCGGAACCGTGGAAAGTGATACGTATCGTATCGTTGTAAAAATCTCTTTACACCCCTAGTATCTGCCTTGATGGAGCCTACTGTAACTCGGGCATCCCCACTGTTGATGGAAAACGGCAACAACATAGATGAAGAAACTGCAAAAAGAGAAGCTTGATAACCCTAGGAAGTCGGCATGACATCATACCAGCAGTGGCCGGTGCAATAAGGGCAGGGAGGGTTAGGACCGAGCATAGGGCCGTCTTTATGGAGTCAGAAGTACTGGCAGTGCTGAGGAAGAAACATAAGACGGCTGTGGAGCTAATATATTTGCAAATGTAAGGGTTTTCTGTGAGGTGTGGAATAATCAGGATTCTAATTATCAGTGTAGGTTTTGTCATCTCAGTCAAAAAGGGAGGTTTAAGGCAGAACAAGCAGTGGATACTGACTGGCAGATTTAAGAGTCTAAGCCTGATTAATTAAAATAGGCAATTTCTCATTCTTTTCTATAAACACAGTAAAATGATATGACTAAGGACAAAGAAGGTACTGTATTTGTTATGCCAACAATCAAGGTTTTCTGATTAGGGAACACTTAACGTGATGGAGAGCAGTTAGTACATTTACTACTCACATCTTGTTTCCAACTACACGGGGATGTAGTTGGAATTTACAGCGATAGGACAACTCTGCACAAGTTCCTGCTTTTTCAGAGTTGTATAACTCACAACCAAGTGAGAAGGCAGAGCTGTAATTTCCCCCAGGTGCTGTACAGTACATGCCGTACAGAGCGGATCAAAAGTAGACTGGACAACACAGTTGAAGCAGAAACACAGGAAACGCAATAATGTACAAAACTGATTTAGAAATATGTGTTTTAGTGAAGACAGCTCACTGCTGAGTCAGCCCTGCTCTGATTTAAATAAAAATGTTTTGATTATATAAAATGTGTTAATGAAGGCAGTTTCTTTTTTTGTGAATAAAAAACAAAAAACAACAACTAGGGCCCGTTGCACAAGAGAGATTTACGACATACATGCAGATCGCAATTTGTGGCAGCTACATGTTTCACAAAAGACTGCCGCTCACCAATTTCAGATAAATTAAAGCCCGAAAGGGCATTTCTTCTGATTAGTGAAACATGTCAAAATCAACTGAAGAGGAAATCATAGCTTGCATGTTGCACTTTCAGGTTTCTGTAGCACGATTAATTATGCAAGTCGCCATTTGGAGAGTGAGAGACCACGTCTGAGGAGAGCACAGGGTTGAAAACGGATCCTTGCACTTGAGCAGAGGGGGGACCACGAAGCGAGGTTAGTTGGTTAGTGAGGTATATTGAGCCTAAAGCCAGAAGGTGGTTCTCTTTTAACCCGGATAGATCGCCATGGTAACTCATGCTGCAGACCTATGGTGCATTCAAATGTGTTGGTGTTTACTGTGTTCATGAGTCCATATGAACGCCCCCCTCTTGACGTATTCACGACCTCGTAAGCGGAAAGTTTCTGAAAGCTCGCGAGTCGTGACGTGTTTGTTAATGTTGTCAGAAGTTGTCAGAATGTCTACATTTTTCGGTTAATAATAAGTGAATATATTGAACTCCAACTCCTTTGGAAATAGCGTCACTCTATAGTGAATAGTCAAATCCATGAGCGATATAGACTCAATGGAGGGGATACGTTATATATGCAAACTAACGTTACTTTAGTCATGAAACAGAGCACAGGGTCTGCAGCCAGTCATGGTCAAATACCGCCGCTTTGTCACGCCCCTTGGGGTCTGATACCAAGGCGCAACGCTCAGAATACAGAACCCGGTCAATGGTAATGACAGAAGAAGGGTGTTCATTGAGGCTCATGGACACTGAAACGCTTCACTTCACAGCTGGAGGCTGGCAAAGGAGGCACCCAGGGGAGAGGACTACACACAGTATACAGTAGCTCACAGAGAGGTGAACTAAAACACCTGCATCTGTGTTTGTCAGGAATTATTTCCTATTAAAGAAGATGTGTTTGCACGCCCCGTCCTGCTCACAGTACACACACATAACCTGCAGGATGTTCAAATGCAAACAATTACAAGTGAATCTTCATCAGTAGCACTCCGTATTTAATTAGGTAGAAATGTGGTGCTTGATGAATTAAAGCTCTGATGGGAGAGGAGAGCGGAGATGGACCGTTAGACACACTGAGCCTTAATTGTATGGATCTATTCAGTAGCTGCTAGATTCAAAATGAGAGTGTGCATGCCCAAGGTAATGTGCATGTGCGTTTGTATAATTAAACGGAGACGCAACGATTGCCTCCTTTCCCTCCTTTGTAATCTGTTCATCTGTATTTTTTCCACTGAGGTTTAGAAGACTATTTTTCAGTCCACAGGCCATTTCAAGGACTATGTCATGACAAAGTCATTGTGAGGTGTTTTTCCACATCAGCACCTACAGTAAGTGGATGAACGAATGTCCAGCATCACACAGTCACAGCCTTGACCGACAGTAATACGGCACACAGAGGCACGACTTCACTGCTCCTTCCAATCTACACAATTCCTTTATGTTACACTAAAGTCATTAAATCATAACTAATCAGATTAAGAGGCAAAACATGTAACAGTTCTGCGCCTGTGGTGGCTGTAAATGATTTAATTCAACATGTTTCGTCATATTTTCTCTTCAGCGAAGTGTCTTATTTCACCCAGAATGCACTGCACGACAGGTTATCTAAGTCAGTCTTACATTAGTCACTCATAGGGAAGCTTTATGCAGCAGGTAAATTGAAGTGTCTATAGCAAGTCTGACTTAAAGGGACTGTTTGTAACTTTCTAAGCGTATAAATGTAGCGAGTCGGCACACATGCGCGCTCGCGTGTGGCCGCTGTCTCGTCTCCTCTGCCTGCCTTCACTCAGACAGCGTGCGTGTTCTCGCGTACTCGCTCCACCTCTAGACGTGAACGCGCGCTCACTCCACACTTCAGAAGAGTTAGTTTAGCTCTGAGAATATCTAGTGAATGTACAGTGGACGTTTGTGCAGAAATAACTGCTGCAGCTCCTCCAGACCAACAGAGGTTTCCTGTGTCTTGTGAAGTAACGGGGCTCCGCAGAGAGAAACGTTACCGTCTCGTTACCGACCGGTTGGCGGTGTCATCCTGCTCTCTCCGGCTGCGGGCGGAGGGAGACGAGTTTCTCGATGGGGAGCCCCGCTGCTGAAGCCTGCGCTGAGGCAGGAGAAGCAAACACAGTATCAGCATTGATTCATGGAGAGACCTCCGTCTGGTCAGCTAACATTACTGCCAAGCAGCTGAAATATAGAGTGATATTGTGGTTTTAGCT
>CAKAOI010025960.1:6793-37694 GCA_916701655.1 Sebastiscus albofasciatus | reverse complement strand
ATATATTTCCTCTATTACAACGATGTGCCAGTGCCTAAAGCCCTCATTATTATTAAAAGGAATCATTTTCAGGACAAAATCTGTGATGTTTAATGGTTTGTAAAAGTGGCATTAAACAGTGTAGGAGCAACAGAAGTAATCCTGGTCAGTCACACTGTAAGCCACAGAACAATGCATCATCGTTCATTGCAAATAAATACAAAAAATTCCAATGATGTAATCCTCCAAATCAGACTTCTGGATATTCTCTTACAAATTATTATTATTATTTGGAGTGGCAAAAAACAGATTTATTAAAAACGGCGTATGCAAAAGTAGCCGACTAGGCTTCTGAAGTAAAGAAGATATGGACCTTATATCAGCCTTTAAAAATCCACTATCGATCCACCTCTAATTGAAATGAAGGACATGTCTTGGTAATTATGACTTCACTTCCTCCCCTGTGAAACATATCCTGTCCAGATGAGGACGAAGGCTGAGATATGCAGACTTTTCTTAATGAGTTTTTTTCTCTATCATCATGAGTCGCTGATTTCTTTTTATTTCTATCTTTATCTTCTTTTCAGCTGTTGCAATCCACCAATAATTTACCATCAAATTCCAAACCTCCACAAATCAAAATGCAGTCGACAAAGAAAGCACCGCTGAGAAAAGAGGACGGCAGCGCGGCAGCCAGCGACGATGCAGCGACGATAGCACAGTCGGGGGGGCCGAACGCGACACAACCGGTGAGACACGAGTCAATAACAACATGTGACTTCATGAGGTTTTATTTAGTGTGGTAGAGATGTCGTTGTGTGTCTCTGGAGCCTCTGACTGTGAACTTGCTGACCTAACATTGCTGCTCTTTTCTAACTTGTTAACTTACTCTGTGTTCTGTTTCTTTTCTGCCACTCAATAACATCCTGCTTTGATTTTTGTCTCATCTCAACCTAAACTGTAACTGTGTCACGCCACGTCACTCCTTCACCCTCTCTCTCGCCCTCCTCCGCTCCTCTGCTTGCATGGCTGGCTTCCTAAGGGAGAGGGAGATGAAGACCCTCAGATAAAGGAGGGCAACAAAGAGAACAAGGTAAAGTAGGTCAAGACTAAATGAGCGAGAACAGTGGAAAAGGGGAGATTACGTTTTACTAAGCAAGACGTTTTCTTTTTTAGTCAATGCTGTTTCCAGAGGCCTGAGCTATGAAGTGAGGTCAACATCTTCAGGGTATCGTCTCGTTATCTGGTTTAACTAACCCTAACAATGTGGTCTGACGACATTAAGTTGAATCAGCTCGGTAAATCAACCCAGGGTTTCTTAGTCTGGCTGTGAGCGTGTTCACATGAAAGGTGGCGGGGTTTGCAGCATCTGACCAATCACAGACATGAACTCTACTGTCAGCAGGGCGGCACATTTTATAAACTATAATATTAGACAAATACAAAGAAGTTTAACGCATAATCCAGTTAAAATTAACATCATTGAAGCTGCCAAATGCAGGAAGGACAGCTGGCAAAAGAAAACGCAGCCGATGTGTGAATGCGTAAATTTACACCTTCCAAGGCAACGCCCCCCCCCACACACACACACATACGAGCACCACCGCATCGTAACTACTTCACTGCCACAGAGCGGAGAGAGGACCTCAACTCAACAACGCTACCTCATGACCAGTAACCACGGTAGTGCTACTGCAGGGCTGAGTTTTCTCTTCCATTCTCCAGGAAACGTGCGGCGGCGACGCGCTTTGAGTTCAGGCTGGTGCACGCCAAGGGTAGAGAACGAGCAGGGAGGCAGGGAGGCGTCTGATTGGTCCTTTCCAAGCGGACTGCGAGGCAGTGATTGGTAGACGTTTTTACAGGATTACAGCAGCTACAGATGACGGCTCTTTTCCGCTCCTTCTTCAGAGCTCATCAGTAATGGATCGCTGTCGGGGCGTAAAGACCATTTCAACCAATAGAACAAATAGTGTAGACTGGAGAACATCGTCAACGCTGCCTTTAAGTTAACGACTCAAAAGTCCAATCTAGTCGTCTAGATGGGTCAGTGATATATAAATAGCTTTCAGAGTATACTGGATGACTAGATTTCATTTATCACATTATGGCATTTAACCATTCGGCGGTCACGGCGGTGTGAAACGGATTTGAGAGCAATTAAAAAAATATATATATGAAACCATAATTCAAAGCGGTAAACACCCGCAGCATCCAGCCAGCTGTCCTTCCTGCATCTGTCAGTTTAAACTGTGTTGTTTTTAGTCTGGATTATGACTTTAACATCTTTATATGTGTGTAATATTATCATACGATCCGCTCACCGAGCTCTGATTGGTCAGTAGGCGGTGCTTTTATACGCAGGTCGGGTGTTCAGAATAAGTTACCATGGTGATCTACCCCGTTAAGAAGTGATCTAACCTAAACCCTTAAGGGTTAAACCCTGAAGTTACCTCGCCGACCCTAAATGCTGCTTCGTAGTCCAGACCTCTGGTCGTGGCGGTGCCTTATCAAGTGTTTTCTCGTTATCTCTCTCCGTTTGCAGCCAAAGTCTGGAGGAGGTGGAAGGAGACGAGGCGGCCAGAGGCACAAAGGAAAAGGCCAGAACAGCAGCAGCAGCAACCCCACAGCAGCTCCCTCCTCATCAGGAACAGGAGGCTCCTGAACCACCGCCCCCCCCCTCCTCTCCTCTCATAAAACCTCCCTCTCTGCTATCACTCCACCAAGTGTCTTCATTCCACAAACCATAAAGGATACAGATGTTTGGAGCCAAGACACTCCTCAGTCTTCTCACTCCTTGCCTTCTTACACTTTTATTATTTAAAAAGGGAACACAAAGAGGTACAGTACATCCCCAAACCAAAACACACCCTCATGAAGCATTTGAACGTCAGCTGCCTTTCACTATTTTAGAGTGGTTTGGGGGTGATGGAAAGCAGTGTGAGTTTTTTTTGAGGTTAGCCTCACTCAGGATGATGATTTATTTAATTGTATCCATATTTTATGTGTCTATGAAATCTACCATTCAGTCCTTCAGCGGCAGGGAGGGAGGCTAAACCGAAAACAAGGGTCCAGCACCGATACGAGCAGCTATACGTTAAACCCCCACCCCTCCATGCATTCCCTGTGTATTTGCAATGAAAAACAATTCATGTACTATTTATACTGTAAATTAGCTGTTAGTCGTGCTCCGATTGGAAAGATGCCATTGTACAAAAAAACATGTATGCAAATCATAAATGAATGTAGCAGAGGGCACCGTAGTGATTTTAAAAACTCGACATATATGGAACATAATATAAGCTGTTTGCGTTTCTATAGTTGTCACTTATTTATTTGGCATACATGCAGAAAGGTTCACTCTTTTGATGGTCTTTCAACCTGCTCTCTCTCTTGCACACATTCAGTAGTGTCTGCCATGCTTCCACTGTCAGTCAGCCACGTTACAAACCTTATACAAATAGTGTTCGTACAAACAAATACAGCACATCATCTCCCATAGTTGCTCCTGATTATTAAAGGACATGCAGTACTCAGCAGTGCTACTTGTAACTCTAGTCCCCCCCCCCCCATGCGTTATGGATGGCCTATTTGCTGTTGACATGTTGTGACATTTTAAAAAAAAACAAACTGAGCATTAATAAACCGGCTTTACTCAACTTTAACAGTGGTCTTTTTCTCTATATCTGCATTTTTCTCAAATGACATTAAAAATATAAATACCATGGATTTGATTTTGTTAAGAGTGAAAAACTGTTTTTAACAGGAGAATGGAGGGTTTCTTTTTCTGCAATATACTGAAACTCAGGAGTGTTGTTGTGTAGTCTGATCAGTTCCACATGTTACAGATTGGCTGGATCGTCTTTGAGGAGACGGCAGAATATTCGGTAACGCTTCATTTTTACGGGTCTGCAAATGTCATGGTAATTAGGTGATAATTTAGCAAGTAAACTATTTGATATTCTTTGGAATTACTGATAAATAACCCCAGTATTTACCTCCATTTATCGGAAATGACTTTATTATAAACATTATTTAAAGGGACTATTTGTAACTTCCTATACGTATAAATCATTGCAGGTCGGTGTCCCATGCGCTGTATTGTGCTCTTAGCTGATGTGTGTCTCCTCACTGTTTTGAGCGATGCTCGTTCATGTCTATGTAGAGCGAGTACAAGCTCGAGCAACAGGACGCTGACTTTCGTTGACTTAACGGCCACAGGTGTCGCTGTTAACAAGACATTTGTGATTCTTACACAGAGTCCCTTTAATAATTGTATGCTACAATAGCATATAAAGGTTAAAATAGGGCCCTGAGGCTTGAGGAGCGGCTGTTCGCTGCACAAACTAATAGAAGACACTTCTGATCAGACACAAATCCCACCATTGTGTGACTTATTGTCTACAGTAATGGAACCTGGTAGCTGATTTTTTTTAAAGGCATTTACATTTTTTGATAAATTTGGAGGTAAATATCGGGCTAATTTGGCAGTAATTCCAAATAGGTTACTTGCTAATTATCACCTAATTACCATGACATTTGCGGACCTGTAAAATGAAGTGTTACCGAATATACTTGTGTATTTTGATTGTACATTTTTGATGATCAATATAATGTGATTTACAACGGCTAGAGTAGCTACGATCAAAGAAAAAAATAAATGGCATTTTGTGCACATGCAGGAGTTACAGTTAATGTAAGTCCACAAATAATAAAGTGAAATTAGAGGACAGTTTCAAGCGTAACACCTGCGGGATCTAATTAGCTCAGCAGGAATAACAACCAAAACATCTTCTCAAGTCCCGCTTACAGTCTACCGTTATCAAGAACGGTAAATCTGAATAAATAAACAGACAATGCCCTGTTTTCTGATGCATGTGCAGCTTTAAGTCAGAACTAAAAGGGAGCGTTACAGTAAGAATGAGAATGTTGGATTTCTTTAACCTGCACATTTAGTCACAACTTTATATACAAAAACATTCTATATTCTATGTAACATTTATTTACTATAGATTGTAACACAAAGAAAGTATTTATCTGCTTCATTTACATTTTGTCATACAAGTGTCCACTACCACTGTTAAGGTAGCGCGCACACACACACATCCATAGTGTTGTATTACAATTAGAAAAGGCTTTACTCGGCATGTGCAACATTAGTATTCAATGAAGTATTCTGTGGAGTTCATGATATTGAGGTAAGCTGCATTCCTCTCAAAAATAATAGTAATCTGTAACTTTACAGCTCCGTGTTTAGGAATGTTGTGTTTTGGTCTTAACGTTTGGGGATTTAGGACCGTGTTAATAAACGGCCCAGTGTTTGTCGTGCTGCGTTTTACAGACACACGGCCGATGCACGAGTCACAAAACGTGCACTCGGTTAGCTATGAACGGCCAGAGCAGTGAGTACTGAAGAGATACTTACTGTTAGGGACACGCTGAGCGCTCCGGAGTACAGACTATTCTGTACTTTTAGATATATAGTTTCACCGTGTAGTGCAACCTCCTACACTGGGATTTAAATAAAGTGTGCACATTAATGCACACGTGCTTCAGCAACGTACAAACCGGTCGACCCCTTTGTCCAATGCTGAAAGCTGACGTGACGGATGGAGCCTGTGAAGTAGTCACTTACTGTAGCAGACAACGCTCGTCTAATTTACAATCTGTGAGAAACAGGTGAAGAGACACATCAAATATACACAGGCAACGTAGGACAGAGAGGGATTCAGCTGTGTGTGTAGCTGCTGCGTCCGTCTAGCCGTCGATGTCCCAGCTGAAGAGATGATGTTTCACCAACATGTCTTGTACTCCCTCTTTCAGAGGTCTCTGCTCCTTCTCCTGGAAAACAAAGGAAAGGATGGAAAGATGATTTAAATGTAAATACAGCAGAGAGGGCAGTTCCAGTATATTATACTACTAACCAAACACCGTCTGTTAAAGATCGTCTTTGACAGATGATGCAAAAAAAACCTGCTGACATCAGTTTGAGCTGATAATGGAGGATTTAGGGTGCTTTCACATCAGGGACCTGGGGCCCGGATCAGAGTCCACTTGACCCTTAAGTCCAGTTGGATTAATTAGTGTGAACGCTCCGTACCGTACTCCACCGGCACGGTTCATCGATCCGTACTCCAGTCCACTTGAAAAGGTGGTCTGAGGTACGGTTCATGTGGACTCGGTACGGTTCGCATCAGGTGTGAAAGCCGACCGCACCAAAACACGGAAGAGGACTGCTGGTGAACGTGAGAAACTTTAGCAGTCAGCGAGTAGCTGTGAAAGGTCAGGCTGTTTTCAACACCGCCGGTCTCCTCCGAAATCTCTCTATGTGCACAGCATGCACCGATCTCATCCTCTGAACTGCATGGTTGTGGGTGATGAAGCAGGAAGGCAAACGAGAGAGAATATAAACACTAGTAGGCGCTGTTTGTTATTTTATTCAGCTGGTTTAATGGTCTACCGCTGAAGAACGAGAGACGCTCAGCGGGCAGAGAGAGAGACAGCGGAGGGAGCATAAGACACTTGAAGCACGGCGATGCTATAACAAACCTAATGAACATTTGACCTCACTTTCTCAAAAGATCAAATATAAAAAAGGAACAGATGTTTGGGTGAAGAAGACAAATGTCAGAAGTTGCTTTGTGTGCCAGTCTTCCATCAGCAGATAAGTGAAACTAGTAACTACTGAGTTCACTAAAGCATCTACAGTCTCGTCAGTGACATGTTACCTAGAGGTCCCAACTAAAGAGCTGATGCTGAACCAGCACATCCACAACGCCGCCTATCAGAATACTGATGTCTTCTAACAGTCAGACTTGTTTACTACAGCTCTGTATGGGGACGGTGTAATCTCCTTGGCTCACCTCTTTCTTTTCCGGTAGCTCACAGTCTTGGGAGAGGCTGAAGGCAAACTTTGACAGGACTCTGAGGAGACAACAACAGTCGACTGGTCATTATTTATTATATGTGTCCATATTGATGCAGAAATTCATTTTTGTGTTGTTCTTAAAGCCTCTTTTGAGTTATTCTCAAAAGATATTTTCAAACTACTGGATTAGGTGAGGTAAAGGTGGAAGATAGTGGAAATAAAGTGCACTTGACAGCCAACTTAAGGAATTCAGTGCCGAGTTCAGCAGCTCCTATTTGACCCATTCCTGCTCAAAGTTTCCAGTCGACCACCTTTAATGCTCCAGCTAAAACAGGCTGTAGCTGTAAAGGTGAGTGTTTCTTACCGGAGCTCACACTTGATCTGTACCCATCCAGGACTGCGAAGGAACGACCACGGGTGATACCATTTTTCCACAGCCGGCATGCTGGAGCACAACACCTCCAACCACAGGTGCAGCACCTGCTCACTGGTGAGGGGAGACACAGAGTGAAGAACCAAACAGCCAGAGGATGTGCGTGTTAACTCCTAATTTGTGGGTTTGCATATTGTTTAAGCCTGTGCTCTCCGTTACCATGCACAGTGACGCTCAGTCTTGAGAACTCACTTGAGGCCGACGCAGGCGAGAGACCTGAACTTGACGTCCATCTGAGCGTGTGCCGTGTCGTGGCTCATGTTGACTGACTGCACCGCCTGAGGAGAGCAGACAGAGGGCGCTCATGCACTTCCTGCTAACGTTCATTCCTACAGGCTGAGCTTCCAGACATGGCTCGGCCTCACTAGACAAACACTACGTTAGAGCAACATATTCTTCTTAGAAGCTGGGACAAACAAAGTATTTGACTTTAATCCTCTCTCAGCACATAAAGCTAAATCAAACAGACATGTTGTACTCACTCTGTAGAGCAGCTCCTCTGGTGTTAGGACTTTCCCATCTTCATCTAACCTGGTGAATATCAGAACAGAACCAGTTGAAAGCGGGTTCCTCTCATTCCACCGCCAAAACACGTTTCAGTTCTTACCGACGGTAAACATCTCATTTGTTTGTTTGTTGTTAAACCAGGTGTGTTACTCTCCAAGCCTCCTGACAGCTTCTTGTACATTACAGTGCATCCAGGACCTCATGTGGAGAGGTTTGGATGATCCATGTGAATATAATCCCTTAAGACTCAATGCTGGTATTTACCTGTAGGTTTTACACAGCACCAGTCTGGAGTAGACGGAGTTGAAGTCCCTCTCTACCTCTCGACTGGCCGCCTGAGAGAAAACAACAACAAGGATTAAGTCCTGTGCTGAATTTCATACAACAACTCTGCAATATGGTGCCATTTAAAAAATCCTCTACCTCTTCTATGAATAACCAAGGATGACAAGGCCCTCCCAGTATAGATGGCTTCTTGAGACCGTGCTGGAAAATGGCCTTGAGGGCCGGACACAGAGTTCCTCTGGCCAGGTCGGTCACCGCCTCCGTCACAGAGTCATCACCTGCTAACGAGTACTGGGGACGGACACACAAGTCAGGACACTAATAATCAGGATACTGGAGGAGGAATGTGAGAAAACTGCTTCCATACCTCTTTGCTTCTTTCATCTAGGATCTCCACAAACTTTGCTGGAAACCAACCTGTTACAGAGAGACACAGAGAATGTACGTCAAACAAGCTATAAAACAGATTATTGAAAAATCTATTATGCAAATGGAAACAGTTGGTGTTGATACAGAAGAAAAGCACACACCTCTAAGGCCATTCAGCTCTCCAACCCAACAGTGTTCATCCTTCTGAGAGATGATCTGATATAGAAAGAGAAACACAGATTCAGAGGTGAGGGTGCAGTATATACAGTGTGTATAGTGTGTACAGTGTGTACAGTGAGGATACAGTATGTACAGTGTGTACAGTGTGTGTACAGTGTGTGTATAGTACATAGCTGCAAACAAAAAGAAGCAACGGGCCTCGTGCAACAACATTTTCATTTGTCAAAAGTTTCTTAACCGGTGTGAATTTGTCCTCACCGTCACATCCCTAGTGGGGTTCTTGCATGAGGCCCATTCATTGTTTGGTTTGTGTGCAAATCATGACTCACAGTGATGATGTCATTCTTCCTGAAGCCCAATTCGTCGTCATCGTGACGCTCAAAGTCCAGCAGAGCTTTTGCCCGTCTCCGTCGGTTGCGAGACACCACGAGAAAGTTTTCGTGATCTCGCTGGTGGCTCTCCATGGAGTAGTCCGGGGTCAGGTCCTGGAGAGACGGGATGGGAGAGGTCAGAGCTACCTCTACTGAATGCTATTAACTTTAGGACATGAACTACACTGTTCCTGTGCTGCAGCGTGTGAACTCACAGTGCTGGAGTGACGTGGGTCCAGGCAGTGGAAGTGCTCTGCAGTGCGAGCTATGGCCTCTCTCAAGGCTGCCACCAGCTCCGTCTGCTTAATGTTCTTGGATTTCAGGGCCTCGGCCTCGTCCTCCCCAAACAGCAGGGAGCTCAGGGTGGACTTCCTGCGCAGGGACTGTCTCCTCACCACCTGAACACACACAAACGCAACATCAACTATTTATACTATTTTTTAAATAAAAACTCAAGAAGAACGGGCCCGCTCCACAACGACTGACCTTGTTGAGATTGGTGTTGAGTGTTGTGTTGTTTCCGTTGTTGAGCTGCGTCTGTTCGTTCAGGATGTAGGCGAGGTGCTTATGCCGGTGGGCTTCCAGTGTTTCCTGGGAAAGCGTCCCCGCTAGTCTCATAGCCTCCCCGAGGACCGCGGGCCCATCTCTCAGCTGGCTCGGCAAGTCTGACAGAGTGTTAAAAATGGACGCGGAGTTCTCTGATGACACAAGCTCGTCCTCCTGGAGTCGGGGAGGACATTACCAAAAGGGTTAATACTCAACATAAACAGTTATTGTCAACAGTAGAAGGCTTCATGCTCCACTGAGACACATCCACACATCCATGGACTGGTCGAGCAGCTTGGCCAGTAAAGTAAACTATCAGGGAGTCAAGACTCAAGAAATACGGTGATGTAGTGTAAATACCTTGAGCTTGAGCATTCCCAGAGTGACCTGGAAGAGCACCAGTGAGCCCTGGTAGAAAAGCAGATCCCAGATCCTTAGGAGGAGACGGATGTCCACCACGCTGGCGAATGATGTCAGGAACCAGTGCAGTGTGATCAGCGACAACTCTGGATGTACAAGGAGGAGGGGGTTACATAATATATACGATTATTCACAGTTTATAGTCATTCCACACCCCAATGGATTTGATTAATGCACAGCTGAAAGGTGGTGGGTCATCTAGTGTTCATTGAATGCCCATGTACCACACTCTCACCATCTTTCCTACCCATCCTTACCTATGTCGTGCTCCTGCAGAAGACGGTCGAGGGGCGGCAGGTACTGAACGATGAGCTGGCGGAGAACCCTCTGGTCCGTTTGGACGCCCAGCAGAGTGGAGGAGAAGTAGGATGGAGGAAGGAGGTCCTCGATCAGGGCACACATCATCCATAGCACATCCTCCTCCTCAAGAAAGAGCAGTAGACAGGAAACCACCTGGGGGGGGGGGGATTCAAGACATAAGTGTTGGGAAGACAATGAAAAGAGGAGCAGTGAAGATGATGAAGAAAATATGATGAAGGTGTTACTATAAGTGTGTGTGCATTTCTGGGAGTGTTGAGGGGCTAGCTGGTGTAATGTAGGCATTTAGCAGGGTCTGTGTACGTTTGTTCTCACCATGCCAGTGCCCTGACAGTACCCGATGTCTGGGTAGAGCCAGGCCAGGCCTCTCAGTACCCGTCTGAGCCTCGGCACTCCCACACTGGTCAGACTGCAGAAACACGCATTGGTTGGCATAGTCCGTAACAGGTCCTTCTCTATCTGAGGGACAGACGTCAACAAGGAACAATCACACCATGATTACAAAGAAACAGCAGGAGAGAGTGAAGAAGAAAAAATACATATAGTGTAATAAAGACCTCGCATTAAAGGGACTGTATGTAAGGTTTTACACGTATAAATGTTTTTTAATCGTATTTTATTGCTAATGTGTGAACAGGTTGTAACTTAACCGAAAAAACGAGACCTCCCGTGACTTTCTGGGTTTCCTCTGTCGACCTGTAGACTGCTTTTAATGTGAAGAACCCGGGCCCGTTTCTCTGGGAAAAGCCCAACAGATGTGACGTCATGCGCACTCGCGAGTGCCTTAGCCGTAGCTAACGTTTGGTTAGAAATGGAGTCCGCTAACGTCAACAAACGACCAGCCGCCACCACGACTCAGACTACGATTCAGACTCCAACACAAACTACACAGAAGCACAAAAATACAAAGTTATATCTGGTGAAGCCTGTCTGAGAAACAGGAATGAGACCGATGTCAGGAGGGAAAACTAGTGTTGTGGGAAGTGAGTGGTGAAGCAAGGGAGAGAGAGGGCTGCAGAAAAACGAGCGAGCAGCGGAGCAGAAGACAAGAGTTAGTTTAGCTCTGAGAATATCAATGAATGTTCAGTGGAAGTGAAGTTTGTGCAGAAATAAAAGCTGCTGCTGCTCTAAAACCAACAGAGGTTTCCCGTGTCTTGTTTCCTGCTGCTGAGTGAAGTGATGGGGGTTAACGCCAGAGCGAGCAACGTCATCTACTCCGGCCCAGGAGACCAAAAACTACTACTTGTCTAATTTCATCTGATATCTGTGTCTTCACTCTAGCTCTAAAACTGAACCTACTGGAGCCTCTGAAAGACGGTAAAGTCGGTCCGGGTCTCAGAGGGTTAAGTAGTTGTTCCCATTAATCGATTACTGAGGCATGTTTCAAGTACTAGCAGTGGGATTGTGTTTGTGATGTTACCTGTTTAGCTGAGCTGGTGTCATCGTTGGAACTGTTCTTAATGATTTCTCTGTAAGAGATCTCAGAGGTCCTCTTCTTCTGCAGCGCTCCAGCCAAACGCATCCATAGCTAACAGATAAAACATCTTTAAAGCATCTGTTTTGTGACTTTGGAGATATAAATTATAAACTGTAGCATTCTAGTCACAATATTTATTCACTTGTTTTTTACATCACAAATTGACTGGCCACCGTGGGCAGGACACAAACAGTTCTCCCGTGCTGAGCGAGTCCACTTACCTGTGGCCTCATGCTGTGCGGTATGCCACCGAGCACCAGGGAACGCAGACGCTCGGAGCGCGAGAGGACGGGATCAATGAGCTCCCAGGTCAGGTCGCCCACCGTGTGGTTGTGGGTGAACTCCAGGTGGGCTTGCCAGCGCAATCGCTGCTGGGGGTCTTCACGCTGGGGGGAGCCTTCAGAGCCCAGCCAGGACCGCGGCTTCCCATCGTCTGAGTGACAGGAGAGGAATATATGAGGACTACTAGTTTGTCTTCTTTGTAATCATAATATTAACATAAGTTAACCCCAATCCACCTCTTGAACTGAGGGATGGGGAAAATGATATCAAGTACGATTGTAATGTAACCAAGCATGATAGATGATAGATGATAGGGAGGTGGAAGGAAAGTGGACGGAAGTGATAAGAGACAAGTGGTTAAATAACAAAGGCCAAAATAGAACTCCCTTAATGGGAGAGACACACTGTCCTCCTAGAAGTTGACCTTTACTATGCTGTTAACTATTAAGAAAAAATAACATGAAATATATCAATAATCAGATGAATAAAGAAAACAGAATATTGGAAAATGTGAAGGGCTGATTCATCTGAGTTCAACAGGAAACACCGTTCCCACTCAGCTGTTGCAAAAAGCAGTGAGGTAGGATACCAAAGTCAGCTCATCGAAGCCAAGTTTAGAAATAACAGAGAGGGTTAGTTCAGATTTTTGCAAGGTAAAATTACTGCTTTTGTGAATGGACTCTGGTGGCTTTGAATAGAGCGATATAACGGTTTAAGTTACCTGTCATAAAGGGCCGTCTGGCGGTGAGGTAAAGCGGCTGTGGACGAGAGCAGCAGACGCTATAAGTGTACGCTATATTTAGAATATTTTCCCCCTTTCCATGGTGAACTGAAGCCGTTATATCGTGGACTTCAAAGCTACGAGACCAGACTTCATTCATAAAAACAATCATTTTACCTCTCAGAACAGAGGAGCTGCCGGTCTACCGCTGCACCCATCGGTTAGTTAGTTTGTGTTATTGTGTGACTTTCGGATCCGAACTAATGTGGTGTCCACATGGCAGTACGTTGCTTAGCTTCCGTACCGTACTCCTGTTTGCTTCGCCAAACAGGGAGCACGCCGACCGCCATCTAAGTTACTGTATGTAACGTTAATAAGCTGACTATAAGGATGTATATATACTGTATGTAACATTGATATGCTGACTATAAGGATGTATATATACTGTATGTAACGTTAATAAGCTGACTATAAGGATGTATATGTACTGTATGTAACGTTAATAAGCTGACTATAAGGATGTATATATACTGTATGTGTAGCAGCGTCATCATGCAGAAACCTACGTCAGGTCACGTGGGAAAATGTTTTTAGAATGGCAAGAAAAGAAAAAGTGCAGTCATAAGTGAGATCACTTGAGCTCAGTTTGTGAACATAACGGAGCCACGGTGCCCAGATATGAACATTCCCATTTATATTTCTTTATTAGGATACAGGAGTTTTACTAGTGTAGGACAGAAGAAGTGTCCATGTGAGTGAACAACACTTTACCTTCAGAGTCCACTCTGAAGCCAAACTCATCATACTGGTGTTCAGGCTGCTCTGAGGGCTCTTTCTGTAGAGACAAACAAATAACACGCATGTCTTTAGTAGAGGAGAGGTGACTGTTAAAGACTGTTGAAGCATCTTAAAACACCAGCTAACACAACAGATGTCACATGAAGACAAAGCCCCCGAGGTTGTTGTCTTCATATTCTGTCACGCCGATGCAGACGCGTCATAGCTTGTCATTTTATTTTCTGCTCTCGTTCTAAAATAGTCCCACTCTGTTCATTCTCAATTTAATGTCACAGATACTGAAGAAGGGTTGCACATAAACAACACATGAAGTCACATGAATCCTCACTTGATGGTACTTGGCCAAAATGTCCTGGGGCCACATGCTCGGGGTGAGAGCGGAGAAGGGCCCGCCGGGGGCCGGTGTGTAGGTACCTAAAACAGAGAGGTTCACAAATTAGAACAACTGGTACTTAAAGCCCCCCCTCCAGTGGATTTTACCATTTCTATGATATTTCATATTTATTTGGGTCATCCACCAAGCTGCAGGCGTACTGATGCTCGTTTGAGTCTGAGCAGCAAACTGATAAATCTGTTTATCTGTCTGTAGTTTGTCTTTCTAGTTAGTTAGTTAGGTGTAGTTAACTAGCCCAACTCATTGCATTAGCTAACTGAGGGTTTTCATTTCATTTTTTAGTTTCCTCCACCTAGGAATGGGTGAAATCAACGTAGCGGATTATTCGTAAAACACTCTGACTGTCTCTCTCACTCGCTCTCTTCTTCACCGTCTCCTCCTGCTGGAGATAAATTAACGGATAGCAGCCGATACCGGAGGTTTGTGGGCGTCTAACGGGTCCGAACGACGGGGAGCAACACAACTTTCAGCCCAAAAGAAAACACGAAAAAAGTCTTTTTAGAGAAATAAACGAAATCCCAGAGCAGCCCGGTGCGGTATCGGTGTCGGTGCTGGGAGCTGAGGCGAGAGCGGCCGGTGCTGGTGGACGGTGCTCCTCCACAATGTCCCGAAACTGCTTTTTAAAACGTCGGACCTCGGCAACACATCTATCCGTCCTCCGGTGCTCTGTGGCCGGTGTGCGGCGGTACGGCTCCTCAGTGCAGCAGCAGCCAGACGGCCGCCTCGCCAGGAGGAGACGGTGAAGAAGAGAGCGAGTGAGAGAGAGAGAGTCGGTGTTGTTGAGATAATTCTTATCTCATTTGTGGTCCGATAGACAGTAAATTCATCTGAACTGGGTTGAGAAAAACGATGCAATCTGGTTGCCATGGCGATGAATTACATCTGACTACTAACCACACCCCCATTGTCTGTTTGAGAAAGAACATTAACCAGAAAACAGGAAGTAAAACTGCTTTAAACAGAAAATATGATAAATATTATGAGGGAATTTTGACAATACCAAAGCAGGTTGAAACCACAAATGAGATATCAAAACATATCCAAAGGATGAGTAAAGGCATTCATTCTTGTGATTGAATTGAATATTATTAATCAAATATTAACGATCCAAGGTCAGTGTGTATTTGTGGACATGAGTCTTTCTCATAACCAGAAATACATGATCAGAAACCCCTCTTCAAATTGAGAGATTTTTGCACCAAATGTATAGAAATCTTTACCTGACATGTTGTTGGTAGTAGAGTGAATAGCTTCTATACACAGATACTGAAGTCACTCTGGAGAAAGGAGGTCAGCAGATCGCACCCACTCTGTAGAAAAGGACAAACGGAGGAAGAGAAAAGGTTGGTGCTACTTTTTCCGTCATTAATTTCAAGTTATTACAGTGCATTTTCTCCAAACCTGCCTCTTTTGCCGTAAAACATCGTTGCTGTTTTTAAAAAATGACACAAATACCTTTACAATGAGTCAAATCTCGAGTCTAACTATCCTGTTACAAAGCAACGCCCCTTCTTCAAGCATATTAAATGAGACAGGAAGCGATACGGAGACAGAAAGAGGAACATTCTGGTCTCTCTTCTCACGGCCATATGACTTACTAGAGGCTTCATTTAACTTTTGTGTGGGTTCATTCTCTATTTCTAAAAAGTCCTGGGGCAAAATGAACAAAACACACATCGTGTGAGAATCCTCAAAGAGAGACATCCGCCTCAATATTGACTTTTTTCATTTAGTGAACAGCTTTTCCTCTATGAGAAATGCATCACACAAGTGTGATAACTCACTCTGAACATGACTCAAAAGATAACATGCTTCTATTCTCTTTGTATGTTTTTACATCTCCTTTAAAAACCAGTTTCCCCGCACGACAAACCTAATGGAAAAGAGTCTCATTACAAGTCCAATGAATCATTTAAGATAATACGTTGCAATTAATGAGAACAGTAATGAAGTAAATAATGAAGCACCCTAGCAGAAAGAATAAGTAATGAGCCAATCACCATCATCTCTTCCTTCTCACGGTGGCAACAAACCTCTTGTTATTGAACAGCCATCCAAGGTCTGGTTATGCCACATATTAAAAAAAGGACTCTCTCAAGTGCATCAGTCAGACAACAAAAATAAAACACACAGTCAAGTTAATGCGCTCTTCTGTCACTATTCTTCTGTCTGCAAAAGTTCCTCAAGGCTGACCATCTATAGAGTTTTTCAAACATATCAATAAAATGGAAAATTCAACATGTGCTGCATATAAACACACATCAAAACTGGAAGTCAGCCAAAGAATGTAGATCCAAAATACCCACAACGAATGTGCTGCTGTCCAAATATACGTTTTGAGCCCACAGAATAATCACAATCCCCCGATTACTGGATAGTCAACACCAATTATCTGTAAAGAGCCAGAGTTTCTACACAGTTAAGCCACTGAGTAAGGGGAGGGGTGTTTGAAGGCTAATAACAAAAAGGTCATGGCATCTTGCTTCCACGTTCCTACTAAGTATCCTGATAGGGGACACTATTTAAGCACTGATAAACCGCACACAAACACACGCTGGCAGACACGACAGCACAACAAGCGTAACCTGCTAAAAAAGAGGCTCACACCAGCATGCAAGCACCCTGCCAAAATGATTCATTCCAGCAGCAGGCTTGCAGCATCTGAAGAGGGATTTAGGACTTAAGAGAGATGAGAAATCAATTTGGAGGTTTGGAGGATGGCCAAGTACTTTCAGGCTAGCTCTGTGTGGAGCTCAGGGGAGTGCTGCGATTTTTGGAGCGACTCCCTTACAAGAACACAAACAGTTCAATCACCTGCCAAGAAAAACCAACACGACTGACTGGAGCCCCTCCTGCTAACTTGTTGCACACACTGACAATCTAACCGTGAAAGTTAAACCTGGAACGATTAGCTCATTGATCAGTTAGTTAATCTACATAAATATAATCCTGATGGTCACCTCTTAAGCCCTAGGGGTGCTGGAAGGTGTGGTTCGCCTAGACAGACATACCCAACATAGATCAAGAATAGCTCCACAACTACCAGGTCTATATGCATGATGTTGGTCTCTATGGATAGGTAAGACCTCAGAGAATTCACCCCCAGCGTCAGTAACATTGTGACTGTTACTACGCCTGTCTATCAAATATCAATATTAGTAGTGACCACAAAAGTCCAATATTGCCATAAAGCAGTCCTGCTCATTGATTTACAACATTTCCCACAATGACCAAATACAACCAGAGATAGTGGAGAGACAGTAACGACGATACAGACTGCAAAATCTGATGTGTTACAAATGTATATATGATCTCACAGACTCTATACAGATCATGTGAAACTCCCAGAGACACTATGGTGAAACCAAAACCATCACTTTTGGTGACTTAGCAGAGAGGACCTGGCTTCTGTTTTACTCTGAACACAAGAAGATCTTTTCCATTGTTGAGGTGCGGCTATGCTCACCTGTGTTTGCACACACTGGTCAACACCCTGCTGCAAGAAAAGCAAAGAGTAACATCCTGCTGTACAGACAGGGCAAATGTGTGAACGGCAAAACCCTTCCTTTAACACCAGTAGCCTTTACCTTGATAACGGAGTTGCCCTGTTAGGTTGACCAGTTGTTCCTCACAGTGACCACAACAACAGTGACTCATGCTCCCCTCTGATGAATACGCCAACCCAGACAGCCACGTATGGCAGAGAATTACCGGCTCGTGCCTCGCCAAGTTTAGCTCTGGCTGAATAATGACAGATTGTGTGTTTCCGTCTCTCTCTCTCTCTCTCTCTATTTCACACAGCCACACGTCACATCTCTCCGTTCACACTCTCAGTGCACACACACAGACAGAGGCATGTGCTACTGTGGTGAACAGGAATGTCACTTCCTCAAGAAGCAGGGAAATGAGACGATACTGGGAAAACCCCTCCAAATGCACTGTGTTCCAGGGTGTTTAGAGGTCAGGGAAAACCAATCTGCAGGTGAAAGGAGCTTTAACACAGCTCTTGGTCATAGTTAGTTTAAAGCTGATCTGTCTACAGAACCACAGCTTTATTAGCAACCGGCCTTAAGACATTAGATTACATATTCTGTAGCAGCAACAAGTGACTCATCTGGATTTGGTATTCCTGGTTACATACACAGCATAGCAATACGTGTTAGGATGTAACATAGAGCTGTGTATCAGCGAGAACCCGGCGATACGATACGTATCAATACACAGGGGTTCCCATTCACTATATCGGCGTTATATTTGGGCTGCACAATTAAGCAAATATTAATCGCTATCACAATTTTGGCTTCCCACAATTAAATGAACATGATCGACTGCGATAGTGACGTTTAAAATGCTCCGCTCATAGAAAACTCTGCTGCATAAATCAAGCGCTTCCTGAACTAACAGCTAGAGATGCACCGTCAATCAGCAGCTACTGCCATTGAGTTACATCATGGTGTGTTCAAGCTCTACTCAGTACAAATGAGTATTGGGTGAAGGTAAATTATGACGCTATCATGATGCGTTCAAATGTAATCTTGTAAGATGTAGTTTTCGGTGAGAAACTTACTGAATATCCTAACTAATAACTTCAATCCAGTTGTTTGAAGGAGATGTTTCACAGCAATATAACATAGATATGAGAGATATGACCTGTTTAACTTCCTAACACTACCTCTAAGCAGCTCTTATAAAGCAAATATTTAAATAAAAATACAATCATTTATTTCCTAATCATTTGAATTGTGTGTTTTTATGCAAATAACCACCATAGATGACTATAATAACGCTAAGTAAAAGGATAACATTTAGAGTTTTTGACGGTTTAATGTAGCTCAACATGGAAGTGATATGGAAGCTCTATTAAATACATTTTTTTATTCCTAATATATAAATAATCGTGATCTCAATATTGATCAGAATAATTGGGATTATCATTTTGGCCATAATCGTGCAGCCCTACGATATATTGCAATTACTTTTTAATCTAATTTTTTTAAAAACTGTCATAGTATAAAGAACACGCCACCATATGCAACAAATCTGAGATAAAAAAAACTACTATTACTTTTTTAATTTAACATGTATACATGTTTTCAATTACACATGCATAAAATTAAGCATGTAAACTATCAATTAAAAATCAATAGTGTACATAATATCACGACAACTATTGATTAAAACTCTATATACATAAAAGCGCAATACTTCTTACACCTCTATTATTGACAGTATATATATGACTGATTTAAGTGTTCATCAGAGTAATGACCTGCAGGGAAAAAGCTCTACAAAGATGAGCATTACAAAGATTTTAACACAAATGAACACATATTAATATACAACCACACAATAAAAATAAAAATAAATTGAAATTCCAGATACAAAATAGGATTTGTCATTTCTTTAGTGCACATTCAGTTTGTTTAACTGATGAGAGGAAATGAAAAGAATGGCGTTAACTCTGCATATATATATATATATTATGCATTTACTTGGTGTCTTTTATAAAGTATTTAACATGCATATATGTTTTCAATTATACATGCATAAAATTAAGCATGTAAACTATCAATTAAAAATCAATAGTGTAAATAATATTGCGATACTACATATTTTCCTACACCCTTAATGTACCATAAAGATGGTTTTAATGTAAACTGAAGCATCTGTTAAACCAGATCAGTTTAAAAAAAAAAGCTAACGCAAAATAACACGTAATAAAGCATCATATCACTGCAGGTGCTATGAAAGTATTCTGATTACTTGCACGTCAGAGAGGAGGAGGGGGGGGGAAATACAAACAAAAACAAACAAAAACAAACCTTACACAAAAATATAAAAATATGCCATTAGATTCATATCAACAATTGAGGACCATGGGTGCACTATTTACAGAAAAAAAGGCAACATATACCAATATTTACAAGAATAAAGACTTCTTTCACATACCAGCATGAGGAGGTTACTAACACATTCACTGAGAGTTACAGTGATGATAGGATGAGTTTGATGTGACGGTGGAAATTAAATCTTACACAACATGTTGCATCCTCTCAATCAAATGAGCATGTTAAGTGTGTGTGCGAAAGCTCAATGTTCATTAAACAGCTGAAATGATGTTGACATTACGTCAAACGTCCCCAGATGACGTCAAACCCCCCAGATGACGTCAAACCCCCCAGATGACGTCAAATGCAGTCAAACGAATATAAAACGATCTTAGAAAGGTTCAATAGCAGCCCATTTAACCATCTACATTCATGTTCATTTACAGAGATCTAAAACACAGTGCAGTATCATAATAAGTCATGATAACACTCCTAATATTCGTCTCATAAACCAACATGTTATCAATTACACATGCATACAATTAAGCATGTAAACTATCAATTAATAATCAATAGTGTACATAATATTGTGATACTCCACATTTTCCTACACCCTTAATGCAACATAAATATGGTTTTAATGTGGACTGCAGCATCTGTTAATCCAGACCAGCTAAAAACAGATGAAAATACATATTGTATTTCTATATTTTATATTGCATTATCTTTTATATTTTTTTTATTGTACTATCTTTTCATTAGCACCTGTGGGATTGTCACAATCTAATTTCGTTGTACTACACAATGACAATAAAGGGCTTGAATCTTCAATCTCAATAAAGCATCATATCACTCCAGGTGCTATGAAAGTATTCTGATTACTTGCACGTTAAGTATTCTGATTACTTGCTTGTTAAGTATTCTGATTACTTGCACGTTAAGTATTCTGATTACTTTCATGTTAAGTGTGTGTGAAAGCTAAACGTTCATTAATCAGCTGAAATGACGTTGACGTTACGTCAAACGTCCCCATGTGACGTCAGATGACGTCAAACGACTATAAAACGAGCTTTAAACGGTTAAACTGCAGCAAATTAAACCGACTACATTCATGTTTGTTTACAGATATCTACTACACAGTGCAGTAGTATAATAAGTCATGATAAAACTCCTAATATAGGTGTCATAAACCAACATAACGTTTTATCACTCCCTTGCTGTCAGCTGTTAGCCAGCCTGCTATATAACAGCTCTTAATGGAGGACATCAGCCTGCTGCTGTATTTAACTCACCGGGACATCATACTAGAGAAAGCACAAGGTTACGGTTTGTGTTGAACGTGTCTTCTGTCGTTGTTAAAGGAGGTAAACCACCATATGTTATGTTGCCATCCTCCTCACCATCCTCTTCAGGCTGCAGTTGGTGGTTTCTCTGCGTTGAGCACCTGCTAACCTGCTAGCGACGAGTTCCTCCGCTGTATCCCTCCACCGCTCTACGGGCTATCCTAGTGATGTGGAGATAGTGGACGAGTCGACTCTTTGAGCCGGATCTTTTAAGTGAACGATAAGAGCCGGCTCTTTTTTTTATTATTATTAATTAAAGGTAGCATGACAGGATGATCCTCTCCGCACCAAGGGCACTCCATGCACTGACTGTGACTGAATGTTGTGTTAATGACGTCCGTGCGACCAATCAGGTGATGACAGACAAGGATCATAGAATAGAATAGAATAGAAAGCTTTATTGTCATCGTATTAAATATGAATGAATAAAGATTCACAGTTGCCACTTCTTGTCAGTGCTTTAAAACAAATACTTGACAAGACTAAACGAGGCAGATAAAACATAAGAGGTAAAACACACACAGTTATAAAGCAAATAAAACAGTTAAAGTAAATGTAATAAATAAATATAAACAGAAGTGTTACACTAGAAGTATAAAATATAAAAAATAGATGTAATGTAAACAGAGGTAATTGTACTTTTAAAACAGGTAGGGTAGATGTAATAAATAAATAAATGTAAACAAAGGTAGTTGCACTTGAGGTGTGTATTAATACACACCTCAAGATGGTATGTGCAATATCGTTGATGCAATTGCATCAACGATATTGCACATACCATCAAGCAGGGAGGGGCGGGGTTGCAAGGCGCGCTGACGGTCTACAGGTACAGAGCAGGAGGGAAAGGAGGAGAGAAAGAGAGAGAGGAGTGCGATGTGGTGCGGTGCGGTGCTCGAATAGCAGTCAAGATGAGTGACAGTCGGAAACGAAGTAGCATGTAAAATTATGGTATTCAGGAAATCATAGGGTTTAGTATAATTATATTGAATAATTTAAGTGATATATGCGCAAATATACTAATAAAAAAAAACAGCCCTAAATTTGGCTGAATTATAAAAAGGCAGAAGTGGTAAAAACGAAGAACCGTTTGGGAGCCGAAAGAGTCGGCTCTTCTTTGGTGAGCTGAGCCAAATGATCAGGATCACTAAAAAGACTCGGAATTCCCATCACTAGTTTTTCCCTGTGCATCCTGGGAAGTAGTTCCAGATCCCGGAACTACACCTCTCACTGAAAAATATTCCTCCGCGGGAGGAATAGATGACGTAGGCACACGACGTTATTGTTGTTCCATTCATTCATTAGTTTCCTTCATTCATTCACTACAGCACTAAACACGCACACCAGTCACGATGCACTACAGCAGATCACCAATCAGGAGCACCATCAGGACACCGAAAAAGCTGTAGGCCTATATTTTAATTTTATTTTATGTTCTTTAATTAATTAAAGTAATCTTTAAAGGTCCCATATTGTAAAAAGTGAGATTTCCATGTCTTTTATTTATTATAAAGCAGATTTAAGTGTTATATAAATACTGATAAATACCATTAAAGTATCAAAACGCTCAATCCATACAGAAATACACACAGCCCGTATTCAGAAACTGTGACTTTAAAGGTCCCATATTGTAAAAAATAAATAAATATATATATATATTTGTAAATACTGTTAGACTATCAAAACGCTCAATATACGGAGAAATACACACAGCCCCGTATTCAGAAATTGTGCGTTTGAAACAAGCCGTTTCTGTCCATTTGTGATGTCACAAATATACAATATATATAGACCATTACACAGTTTTAAACGTAAACATTCGAAATGTGTCCCAGTTTATTTCCTGTTGCAGTGTATGTAAATAACATCAGCTGACAGGAAGTAAACATGGACCCAAACTGTTGCCTAGCAACGCAATTCCGTTGCAATTCCATTGACATGTGCTAAAACGGAGCGTTTCAGACAGGAGGGTGAATACAGGTATATTCAGACAGACAGTATGAGGAAAATAAAGTTTTTTTTAACATTATAGTATGTAAACATGTTCTAGTAGAAACACAAAATACAAGTATGAACCTGAAAATGAGCACGACATGGGACCTTTAAATGACGCCTCATTACAAGAAGGCCTTTTTTTTTTTACAGCAATCCCTTGTTTAAATGTCATTATTGCTGACCTTTTGTACTCAATGTTTTATTAAGTCTTATGTTCAACATTTTATTTTTTGGCCTATGTTTTTATTCTGTATTGTTTTTATCTTGATGTTTGCACTATTTTAACTTTTGTAAAGCACTTTGTAACTATGTTTGGAAAGATGCTATACAAATAAAGTTTATTTATTTATTTATTTAAGGGGAGATAGCAGGTCAACAGTAGAGGTCACATAGAAGTGGTGTACATCGTCTGAAAGCTGGGAACATGAAGAGTAATTTGAGATGCAGCTCAGCACCGTGTGTCAAGTTCTTCTAGTCATAAATCAGAAATAAACATGAATTAATTATTTAAAATGAATGAATGATTAATTTTTTAGCCCTAAATTTGAGCAAGGTTTTGGACTATCCATACAAAATGAACTGTCATATTGAATCACCGTAAAACCTGATGAGTTAGTTCAACTCAAACTGTTTAAGTTTATTAACTCAAACAATTTAAGCATGAAAAAAAATGTCCAAGGAACTCAAGTATTTATTGTTAAGGTAACTTAGTTAATAGTACGAATTCCATTCAGTTAATTGAACTTAAATCTATGAAGTATTTTGCACTCAAACGTTGCATTTCTCTAAGCTTTATTAAAAATGTCTTAACATAATGTTTCTTATGGAGTAAGACTAACTTATATTCATCTTCTTTACACAAATATTACCACTTCATTTTCATTTATTGGGAATAAATTTGGTTGTGGCGTCATTCAATTTTTAGTCACGACAATGACTATTTAGAGACAAACCTTGAATTTCCTCTAAAACGGTTTCACATATGATGCTTTTACACGATCGCTCCACAAGATGTCTCTAGTGCAATGAAGCTTTTTCCACATTGGCACATTCGTCATAGCTCAACCCATTGAAAGTAACACCGTATGTTCCCATAATTACATCCCCCACAAGCCTCCATCTCCCACCTCCACACACACACACCTAAGATAAAGTATTATAATTGAACTCTGGTGTGCTCCTGTATAGCCCGAACTGGCCTTAGGGCGACGGTATAGCCATGTGTTATCTCACTTTAGTTAGTGGAAGTCAGGCTAAATGGGCATTAGAACCACATGATCAGCTATTCTCCTATCTATGAGATGATTCATGCGTGACAGGAGCTGGCACTTTGATGCTGGAGCTGCACATTTTGCACAGCGAGAGACTACATTTTAATTTCGTCTTCTTTTTTACAAATGTGTGTGTGCATGAAAACACACGTCGCCTCCTGACTGAGGAGTCGATAATCCTTAAAAATGCAAATGTCTCACTCTGTTTTTTTTACCTATTACACTTACACAACAGTTAGTTCCTGCACTCTGCAGCCTTCTTCTGCCTCTCGCCACTGACACAAAAGTTAATATGTCCTTTTCTCTAAAATCTCTTTCACCTTACATACCCTTCCCTCAGTCTCTCTCTCCCTTCTGCCTCTGCCCTGTGACACATCAGTATGACCACTCTTCTCTCGCACTGCTTGCATGCTCAGTTTGCTGCACCATGCCAGAGTGAGTCACTATCATTAAAAATGCTGCAGCCTAAAGCCGACCTTGCCCACAGCTTGCTGGCCACATAGCCCCCAATGGAGCGTTCACCCTACATGCCACAGTGATGTGGGCGTGGTCCAGTCCCTTTCTGCCACCTCTGTCCCCCCCCTACGCCACCTCCTCCAGTGCTCATCTGTCTTCGTCATTTTTGATAGCATGATGGACACTGTCAAGCAAGCCCTGGATCTTACACTGCGGTTGCTATGACGTCAGACAGAGGCAGGGAGAGGAGGAGGGAGATGCCAAGGGAGGGATGAGGAGACAGACAGAAACAGAGGGGGGTGGGAGTGGGAGAGGGAGAGGAGAGAAATAAAGATGCGATAAGGGAAATGGGAGTGAAAAAATATAGGAGAATGGTGTGTGTGTGTTTGTGTGGCTGAAGCACAAGTAAATTAAGGCCAAGCGTAAGGTGAGGGATAAAGAGAAAGCAGAGTGGAAAAGTAGAGGGAGGAAAGAGAAGACGTGGGCTGAAAGAGGCATTTTTCTGACATATTGTTAGAGAAACCTCAGGCTCGCAGCCTCGGTGTGTACGTGTGGGTGGGTGTTTTTTAGTCGGCTCAAAAGACTGCACGCACACAGATGCAATCACACTAGTGTTATTGACATGTTCATTGGATCAGATGAAAGAGATTATCGATCCAGATGAATCAGCAGCTTACCACCAGATAAACGAGAGAGAGAAGAGAAGAGAAGAGAAGAGAAGAGAAGAAACAGAGAGGACCACTTGTTCACACCGACTCAATTTGCTGCAGTCCTGCAGTTTTATCCTCTGGACAGAAGATAGCGCTGTTGCATTACGTCAGTATACAATTAACCCCTGTCCGTGGGCCACATTTCACTAGATTGCATTGTAAATGTAAATTCACATACATGTGCGCATGCGTGCAAGCATGCATTGATGCGTATGAAAACAGGCTCGTGTGCCCACATTAATCAGTGCTGCTCATGCGTATTCCTTTACGTGTACGCATGTTTGCCTTTACTATGTCATAAGTATGTGCTGTGTTTTTCCAGCATGCATAATAAAATCAGTCCTCATTCTCACATTATCACATGGACACAACTTGAGCTAAATTGAAATCACTGAGCCGAGCATGATTAAGTCGGCATGTCTCCACTGTCACACAGAAATGCAGAGGGGGGGCCCCCGGAGCAATGCAGGTTTATGCAACCTGCATGATGTGATGTGGCCTCGGCCTTTTGGGATCATTTATGCATATGAAGGCCAGGATAGACTAAGCCAGGCTTGGTCTCCTGGGCTGGATCACGCAGCTGTCCCCCCCCCCAACCCCCGTCTCAGAGGATCTCTCCCGTGATGAGGAGGATTGAAGGTAAAGGGCAGGGGCTCTGAGGCTACGCATCGCAATGGCAAGTGATTTCTCTTGAGTGTCGTGATGGGAGTGGCTGCTCTTTGTATTTATGATTCTGTGTTGTAAAAACCTGTGGGGTGGAGCTCGTGGGGGGGCAAAGGGAAAAGGAGGGCAAACATGTTTTCTACCTGACAAAAAAAACAGATCTACATGAGATAAAGAAAAATACATTTAAATATCATGTTTCTTACTTCTGGGTCATTGGAAGGGTGAGGAGGAAAGGGAAAGTGAAAGAGAATGACAGGAGTCTCACGAGTATCATGACATCTTTAATGCACTTAAATCCCTCATTCTCTCTGTCAGAGCTCGTTTTATCATTTACTGAGGTCAAGTCATTCGGGAAATGATGCAGCGAGCATCCCAAACACACTCACACACTCTGGAGGGGGGGGGTTGATGTGGTGTAAAGGAGGAGAGTGTGATGATGATGAGAGCGAAGGTTGAGAGGGACCGACGTAGTGAACGTTGGAATGAAGGAGAGGGAAGCTTTACGATGTGAGATATAAAAAGCAGAGCTAAATAGGGAGAGATAGTAATCAGAAAGCCACAGCACAATTTGTAGACGCTATTTTCACTGCAGCTTATTAATGCATCACTGAGAGAAAACATTTGTATTTCTAACTTTAAACCTGCAGTAGGCAGAATAGTTTTTAAATTAAAATTTAATCTTTCAGCATATTGTAATTCAAGTGTTCTGAGAGAAAACTAGACTTCTGCACCTCCTCATGGCTCGGTTTTTATTGACGGGAGACTTTCAGAAAGAGAGAGAGCGTTCCTATTGGCTGTTCATTCAACAGAGGCAGCTGTCAATCACTCGCAAATGCCGATCAAACAGTCAAACTAGGCAGCGCTGATCAAATATGAATCAATATTCTGTTACTGTAATGCCTATTTCTCTCCTCAGATGTTCTCAGAATCATCTTGTAGTGTACTGTTTAGCTGTAAAATGAGAACGTTTGCTCCGGCTGTTGGGTGGTGTTTGGTGTTTCCTCAACTGATCTCAACAAGGCTGCTGGGTCACAAACTTTCTGGTTTTACAGCTCGGCTCTGATTGGTTGTTTTCCTCCGGTCTGTGAAATCTTGCAGATGCCACCGGAGGACACGGAGGCACATGATTTTTTTCAGATTACCTGTCTCATGCACTACTGTCAGGATATAGTGATATAAATAATTTGCTCCATTTCTCCCCACTGCTGCTTTAACAAAGTGCAACAAACACCAGGCTATTGCCATCACGGGAAATCTGTATTCAGCAATAAAACAACAGAACTAGAATGGCACTCGGAGAGCGCAGACCTCCGCCAACGTGTGACTTTAAAAACAGATCACAGCTCACAGCTGACGGTACCGTGAGGTGGTCGGCTTGTTATTAACACGGTGTGTTTCCGTGTAACGCATCGCCGGATGTCTCTCTCATTCAGCAGCCTTGTTATGTCTGTATAACGTTACACTACGTTGTCTCTCATCCTGTCATCTACCGCTTTGTTCTTTCTCACCGCGGACGGCCAGCAGCTCCCGCCGCACCCCAGAGTCTCACCACACATCCACACGCGACATCAACGCATCATCAGCTACACTGTGCATGTGTTATACTCTGTGGTCTTAATGCTCAGGCTGATCGGAATCCTTAAAGATATTCCTGAATCCGGATCATGATCATGATCACCACCAAAATCTAATGGATTGTTCATTGTGCCACACTCCAAAGAATGTCATTCAAATCCATCGCAAACTTTTGGAGTAGTCCTGCTAACAGACAGACAGACAGACAGACAGACAAACCAACACCAGTGAAAACAATACCTCCTTCAAGGCCAACAATAGTGGGTATCCTCTGTATTTAAATATGTCTTCAGTGTATAGAGATATGCTGCTTGCACAGCAATGATGTCTCTTCATTCTGTCCATCTGCTGTGGCCATTTGTTGGGTGGGAGTCCAGCCATTATTTGTATTAGTGATAGACACAGACGGACGGATGTTACAGTATGGCAACATAAATCCCTCCAGCCTCGTCCCGCCCATCTCGTACTGTATTTATGACCCGTGAATGTAATGCTTGTTAACCCTTGAACCCCCCCACCCCCCGTGTGTTACAGTGTCTGTGTGTACACTGTGTGTTTGTGTCGGTTCAGATTAAGTCACAGCTGACAGAGATGTCTAAAAATAGTGTGGATCACAATCCATTATAAACTAGCAGATTAATATACACGCTTTTCAATCTGTGTCATGTATACAGTATGGTACTATAGTCCTAGATCAGGGGTCAGCAACCTGCGGCTCTTCAGCCCCTCTCCAGTGGCTCCCCGTGGCTTTGACAACAAATTATATAGAAATGAATAATGGTTATTATTTTAGCATTTTAACTTTAATTAATCATTGTTGTAGGCCTAGAGGGATTCTAGATTCACACACTGGAAGCTCCTGAAGCTGAAAAGAGCTTAAAATCTCCTCAAGACGATTCTGCAACATCCCGCCTCTTGTTTGCACTTTAGTCCTCTCTGCATTAGACCTAATAAGCGGTATTACCTTCATTACGAGGCTCAAATACATTTTGCTGCTCCAGACAGATTTTTTTGTATTTATTTTTTGGCCAAAAATGTCTCTTTTGATAGTAAAGGTTGCTGACCCCTGGACTAGATGAGTGAGGACTGTCCTCCGGTGCTCCTAACAGCATCTGCAGGAAAACAACCGATCGAACGGTCAATCTATGCAGCGCTGATCAAATATGAATCAATATTCTGTTACTGTAATGCCTATTTCTCTCCTGAAATGTTGTCAGAAACATCTTGTAGTGTACTGTTTAGCTGTAAATAGAAGAAGTGTGCTCCGGCTGGTGGGCGGTGCTTGGTATTTCCTCAACTGATCTCAACGTGTGATGGAATTTTCTATCTATTCCTCTCTCCTTGGTCGGAGGGTCTCTCAGAGTGTCTCTTGGGTTGACATCACCGGGGTGGATTCCTTCTAACTACTTCTCTTGCCTTGGTCGGGGCGTCAAGGTGTCCCTCGTGTTGACATCACTGGGTTGGACTCCTGCCTAGTGATCGCCGCTACCGTTATCTGTACAGATGTGTCTGTAGCAGGGGCCACATAGAGCCGGTCGCTGGGGCCACACAGGGTCACAGAGATGCCAGAGGAATCTCGTCAAGTCAAAGCATGATGAGGATAAAACATTGAGCACCATGAGGGAGAAAGGGGAGAGTTGTGAGGCTTCACGCAGAGAGAACACACCAATGTGGAGGCTCCTTGATCAAGCTTCAATCAACTTTCTGTGTATGACAGCAACAGCTCCAAGGCCTCTGAGTTAACCTGAGGATCAGAAATTCCATAACAGCCGGGTCACAAACTTTGTCATTGGTCCTTTTTTTTTTTTCTTTTCAGATAATTCAGGAATAAATGCAAAAGAATACATACTTTGGGAATATTTTTGTTGAAAAACCTGGATCAAACTGAAACAACAAGAAGCAGAAAAAGATGTGAACGCTAATTACGTATTTTATTGAGATGGATTGACATGCCCCCCCCCAAACCTCCACTGTAGCTCGTCTTTATCACCTCCATTAGTCTCTGTTAGAGACCGAGAAGAAGAAGAGAGAGGAACCGACTCAAGGGGACAGTAAAGGCCTCTGGGAAAAAATAATAATGGTGGAATAGAGATCATGACTTATGTCTACATACAGTATCTGTGTGTGTGTGTGTGTGTGTGTACATCTATGTGGTTTATATTTGTCACTAAGTGCTGTCTAAGAGGATAAAAGAGCCGCGTGCCCTTGATCCATATGCTGACTTGTATCACGGTTCTAATAATAATGAATACACATGGGCTCCTCTGGCCTTGACAATAATGGATGTAATCATACGAGCAGTTTGTGTGAAGGCGAACTCGGTGTGGAGGCCTAATGGGTAAAAGGCGGGACGATCATTGTAATGTAAGAGAAAGACTATCCGTCAATAAAGTTGTTAAATGTTAAATGACTTGATGCACATCTTTGTGTGTTAATGCAGCTGTGAACAACAGATGGTGTTTTGTCAGAGTGTTCTCTCAACAACATCTGAATATTATATACCTTTCGTACATGTAAACACTTTTTAATTGAAATTTTCCCATATTTGTTGCTCAAGCTTCTTCCTCTTTATCACTCTCTGTCGGGGATAATCACCGTCGGTCTCTGAGATGGCTCTGAATGATGTCTGATGTTGCCAATCGTTGCATCACGCAAAAAAATCATATTTATTGACTTGAGACCGGTAGCAACCTTTATAACATTCATGCATAAACCGAGACAGTGCCATGTGCAAACCCTGTCTATTGATTGATTTATGCGATATTGTGAGGTGAGTGGAGGGAGCATTTCACTAACAAGCACGACTATCCATCTCATTCGCTGAAAGTAATTCATTTATGATCCTCGGCCAGCAGCTAGCCTTGGATCCCTGTAGTCCCCATGGCTCTCTGCTCAGTGTACACAATACTCCTATAGTGCTTCAGCTCCATTTAGGCTTGCATTACTACATTCTTTCCTGTCTTTTTCTCTCACTCTCATCTGCAACCGCTTATCCCGTTAGGGGTCGCGGGGGGGCTGGAGCCGATCCCAGCCGACATTGGGCGAAGGCGGGGTACACCCTGGACAGGTCGCCAGTCCATCGCAGGGCTGACACATAGAGACAGACAACCATTCA